>VUQR01011900.1:0-22003 GCA_015108515.1 Hemichromis elongatus
GCTGGAGTTTTCTTAAGTTGCAGTCCGTTTGGCCTCTCAGGCCACCGTAATAGGGACGACCGTGGTTCAGGGCTCATCTTGTAACCGGATGGTTGCCGGTTCGATCCCCCAGCTCTCTGTCTTGGTCATTGTGTCCTTGGGCAAGACACTTTACCCTACTGGTGTTGGCCAGAGGGGCCGATGGCGCGATATGGCAGCCTCGCCTCTGTCAGTCTGCCCCAGGGCAGCTGTGGCTACAACTGTAGCTTTCCTCCACCAGTGTGTGAATGTGAGAGTGAATGAATAGTGGAATTGTAAAGCGCTTTGGGTGCCTTGAGAAGCGCTATATAAATGCAATCCATTATTATTAATAAAGGCATGGTTTGACGACTATCAGAATAGTTCCTGAGTTTTTCCAGGGATATTTGAATAGACAGAGAGCCCCCTCACTAACTTCTGATGCACACTCAGTCAATTTTTTCTGTAAGCAGGAAGAAAACATAACAGAAACTGCTTAGTTTAGAAAGCAGCTAGAAGGGTAAAGAATTAAAAGATGTTTGAATTTATTTCTTTGCAGTACTTTCAGGTATAGTCCTACACATCACATAGATAACAATTTGGATTAGAAGATAGTCTAAAGTATTTTTAACTTGACAGGATCAAGACCTAATAAATTCTCAGTAGTGACAATCATAACTACCACTGGTAGATTTGATTGACAGCACTTAGTGATTGACCAATACTCAGAAAAATGGGAAAGTCCAAGGAACTCTGTGAAGATGTAAGGAGAACTGCTAAAGTTGGGAAGGCCTCATGGGGCCATTTCTAAACAACTGCAGATTGTAAGACTATCGTTTAAAACATTGTATGTAAGTACAATGTATCATCACTTTGCTGAGGCCTGGAAGAAGATCCAAACTGTCACCCTCAGATGAGAAGAAATTGGTTTGGATCTTCAGGCACAACTCAAGAACCACCAAAGTTCAAGCACAGCATGAACTGGGGTTGCTAAAGACGAAGCTTTCAGACCTAAAAGCACTGCACCACCTATCAATAATGGTGGTGGCAGCATCATGCTGTGGAGCTGTTTTACTGCCAGTAGTACATTGCGCAGTGAATGGAAAAAAAGGAGAAGGACAACTCTCTTTAAAATGTTAATCTTGTCCATAGAAATTTGGACACAGTTGATTGTTCCAACAGGACAATGAGGCCAAACACACATTAAAACTGTTTTTGAATGGATAAAGCAGGACAACATTAAGAACATTAAGCTTCTGTTAAGCATTCCAAAAACCCTGACCTCAACCCTTGGCCCTTGGCTACAGGATGAACAGCCACAGTACCCTACATGGAGAAGGAGACTAGAGGCCAAGATCAAGGTAGCATGGAGGAGGTTAGCTAACAGCTGGAACTGCAGAAACCACCTGAACAGGTATACCAGATAACAGCCAGGAGAATAAACCAAATGTTCACCACTGAATCATCCAAAATGTATTCTGAGTGGCAGATGAATGATATGAGTACATATTCACATACTGAGTAATACTGGAAGAGCACATGGGAGAAGAATGGGACATATGACAACAATGCTAAGTGGTTCAAAGAAATGATTAAAGGCCTAAAATTACCGTGACATTCATGCCCATGATGAGAGTATGCAAACTACTGTCCAATGACTCTGTCTCCAGCTTCAGTCAGCAGTGATGAAAACATGACATAGGTTCTGAGATTCACCGTCTGTCCAGTTAAAAAAGTGAGTGTGTGATGTCAAAACTTTCCTGCTGGTAAAAGTAAAGATCTAGCTTAAGTACACCTGTGTTGAAATCTTCTATATGTGAGGTGTTTTTGGTGTTGGTGTCTATTTGTCATATGGGCTCATTGAGTAGAAGTAATTTATTCAGGACTTTGAAGGTTTCTAGCTAAACAAATGGCTCCAAATATCTAATTTTGATCTGTTTATTTATTAGAGATAAAAAAAACAAAATTAAAGACATGAACATGGTATGTCTATTGTAGCTAGATTCACACAAGTTATGCAAAATCTATGTCTAATAAATTAAGGTTTTCTAGCTATAGTCTATAATAAATTAATGTTTGTAAAAAAGCTCATGCACATATCCATATCGACTATTTTGTAGCTGTTTTAGCTACATAGCTGTCCTACCCTCATGCTGCACAGCACGTGGCCTACAGGATGTACATGCACAGCTTTTGAGCCTATATTCACATTACTTAAAGCTAATTGAAGCAGAAGGACAGAATACCACACTCTCTCAATCTGTTTCTTTTAAGAAACGAGAGTGATGAGAGGCAAAACCTGCAGGCGCAGGTAAAGTGCGGAGAATCTCTCCCCAAGCAAACCTACTAACCTTTTCTTCCAGCCTCGTGTCTTTAATTTGTACTGGCAGACAATGAAATATTTACAAGGAACCCTACAGGCAATTACATTAAAAGTGTGTGGTTAGACACCGCCTACCCTTTGGCGGGCCCCCACGGTGAGAAACGCAGGCCGATTTGGTGAATCGTCGCAAAGTTTACAACGTCAGATTTTACTCAATATCAATAATTTAAAGCTAGAAGAAGCAGAAAGGGGAAGGAAAGGAGGACAAGAGTGAAAGGAAAAGAAGGGAAGGACAGGAGGAGGCAAAGGCAGGAGGAGGGAATGATTTGAGGAGGTGTGTGCTCAGGCTGTGGTGGATGTTGGCGGAAGGCTGCACTTTAGTGTCCATTTGCTAAATGTGGCAGAAATACACCGTGTGGCAGCCATGTTCCACTCACTGAAAGCTTTGCTGGACGTTCGATTCCTCAGAGTCCCTCCTGCACTCTGAACACACACAGATGTATTTGTTTCACATACAAAAATAAGAGCTGTTCATGTGTCTAAAATAGGCTGACACAAATACCATTCATCTGATGGACACACACACACAATATCCTGTAGCTGAACTTTATTGGCAAAAACTAAACATCAAAGATGCTCTAAAGGTGCCCCACTGGATCTAGATCTGGTGACTCTTAGAGGCCACTGAGTACAGTGAACTAAACTAGTTTGAAATGATTTGAGATATGGGATATGGTGCACATGGAAGCAGCCATGAGAAGATTGTTACACAGTGATTATAAAAGGATGGACATGGTCAGCAACAATACTTAGGTAGCCTTTGATGATTAAACCATGCACAGTTGGCCCAAAGTGTGGCAAGAAAATATCCTCTAAAGCATTATAACATGACCAGGCTGAACACTTGATACGCAGCAGGATGGAGCCATGCTTTCATGTTGTTTACATTAATATACCTCCCGAATTTCATAGCAGATCTCCTATTGCCCAATTTCTGTCCAATTTTGTTGAGTCTGTGTGAACTGTAGCTTCAGCTTCCTGTTCGTTGGTGACAGCAGTGTTATCACCCAAAGATCTACCAATCATTGGGTATTTTCTCTTTCTCTGACAATCCTCGATAGACCCTTAAAATCCCAGCAGATCATCAGTTTCAAAATATTCAGACCAGCCTGTCTGACACAGACAACCATGACAAGCTTTTTACAGCATTCTGATGCTCAGTTTGAACTTCAGCATGTCCTCTTGACATCTTGACTCTTCATTCGTACATGCCTGAATGAAACGAGTTGCTGCCATGTATTAGCTGATCAGATATTCAGTCAATGAGCAAACAGTTCAGGGAGCATATAGATTTGAATGAATAAATGTGAACGCTTGTTAGGTTCAAGCTTTTTGTTCACTTTATCACAATAGTAAAAATGAATTAAAGTTTCGTATTCCCTAAACAGATAACAGGAAATGAGACATAACAAAAAAAAACAAAAAGTGGTAAATTGGAGTAAAACTGCTTGTTTCTTTTGCAAAATGTGGTGGGTTTAAACTTTAAACATCTGAGTTTGACTTTCATCCTACCTAGCTTCTATTTGCAGAGCTCTTGCTCTATGCTTTCATTCTCTTGCTTTCTCTCCTCCCTCCCGCCCCAGCTGGACTCCCTGCATTTTGTCCATGCGGTTTCGCCTTCCCAGCGGACTGTCCTCCCTACTGCTGTCCCAGCGGAGTCAGGTGATGTATATTTTATGAGCGGGTGCCGGGGACCCTCTGGAGGGCCGCAGCTACAGCCGGACAATAGGCCTCGCTCAGGTTTCCTGCTGGCCGTCACTGACACTGCTGCTCTTTTTGTAGGCAGGTGAGTCAGAGCTGCCAGGGCTGCAGACTGCAAGGCAGAGTTACAGCCGGGCTGATGCACATCTTAAGTTTTACTCTCTGAAAAAACACCATAGACAGGAATTAACACAGTACATTAGAATAAAATAATGCACATCATGTCTTTTTAGGGGGTTTCAGTTTTGGTGGGGCCACTTTTAAAGGCACATAAAAACAGATTATAATTATTATATGTTTCTTTTAAAAGTAAAGTTCATTGGGCATATTGTTCTGACTTTTTTAGTGAATTAAAAATCAAATTAAAGTCTTTTAAATTGAAGTTAAGAATGTTTGTTGTCTAATTGGGAGAAATCTACGGTTAATTACCAATATTCTGACTCTGAGAAACAATAAAATAGAGCTTGATCCAAAAAGCTGTGCTGATCAATAGCAGAGGGAAACACACACATAATTTCATGTTTTCATTCTAAGTTATTAGTCTCCAACGTGTCTTTATCTCTTTCCTCTGGTAAATCATATCCTCACTTCTAATCCTAACTTTAGCCTCATATTGCCATTTTACCCTCAATTTCTTAACTGTTTCATCTTCCCTGTCTCTTTCCATGCTCTTTTGGGTCTAATTTACTTCACATATTTGCTTTTATCACTGCTTCATTTTCTCACTTCTTTTTCATGCTTGCAGTATTTATCCAAATAATTTGAGTATTCAGTGTTTGATTCCTGTGATTAAAAACAGATTTCTCTGGAAGGTTTTACAGAGGATGCACCTGGGGAGAGAAAAAAATACATTACTGGAAGGACTTTGATTAATAATTTTAACTGGAATTCATTCGTACTGTGTTCAAAATGCTTTTGGTTTGTTTGTGTTTAATGGGCAGCGAAGATGCAAAAACAGTGATGAGAATGCATTGCCCATGAGAAAAAGAATGGACTCCCCAAGTCTGGAAAGAAAAAACGAAAACACTTTAGGTCATCTATGAGATTGTGTGCAACAATGAGCAGCTGGAAAGATGAGATGAGCTGAACTTCAAAAACACCAGTACTTTTATCTTTAAATACTGTACTACATGTTGATGTACTTCAGTTGAAATTCAAGTCCACTTTTAGACAAATATATGAAAAAAAAAACCTTGAAGTGTCTCATGTGTCAATTAATGCATACAAACATGAAAGAAAACGTAGTGGATTTCATATCTCAGTGTAAGGTTTAGAGAAAAGAGAATGGCCCATTGAGTTGAAGTCAAGTTGCTTTACAGGCTTTTACATGTATTGGTAGCACTTTTTATCTTATGGGTCCATACATTTCTCGATAATAAAACTTCACTTCACAATATGACTTGATTAAAAAACTTTATGGTGTTTGCGTCACTTCAGATTAAGTGATGATTGGCCTCTCCTGAAAAACAGATAAAGAATAAATCATTAATGGTGTTAATTATGGACGTTCAAAGTTTGATAACTCCAGGATTGCATAATAAACAAAAAATCAGCCATCAAGTTATGATTCAGCACTTAAAAGTTTCTTTCCACACTTAAATTAATTGGAGCAGGAAAAACAAAGTCAGGAAAGCAGGAAAAAACAAGACCTTTATTTACTTATTCTGAAACATTGAAGAAACATTAAGTTATTGATTAAATGGTCAAGCACTGGATAAGAAGTAACTATTCTGCTTACAAGAACTGCAGGCCCATGTTGAAAACACCCCAAACGTTAGAACCTCATTAAGTAAGGTGTGATAAGTGATTTTACTTAAGACTAATTCAGTCGTGATGAAAGAATATTAACTTAATATTACTTTTAAGTAATATATAAAAGTAAATGAAAATGAGTGTTTGCTACAAAACAGTCCCGCAACATTAATATTGTTAATTCTCAGTAACAATGCACTGGGCTTGTAAGAAATAAACAGAGTTTACTACAAATGTATTCAGGCTGCATGCCATAATATTTCATCAGAGCAAATATATAATCAACAAAGCAACAAAACGGGGAAAATGCTTCTGACTGGATGAATTATTTAGTTTATATGATAAATCCCTTTGAGTGTCTATGCACCTGAAACTACTCGCTGAAAAAACAAACTCACAATAAGGGTAATCACTTTGTTATCAATCTAAAATTGCAATGAAGTAATGAAGTTAAAATCAGACCTCTGTGTTTTACTTTGTCCCATGAGCTGCAGGAACATTATTAATAACTCGCAAAACTCGAAATACCTTCATTTTTGTTTTTCATTACATAAGACCCCGATAGAGGTTTTAACATGAATGAATGAATGAATGAATGAATGCTTTTCCGGGGGTGTATTCGTGCTAATTCGCGTAACTTTACCTTAGTCTCTGCTCGGGTTTCCTTTGATCTGTTTCAATTCGGACATGTTCCCGCTTTAAGTCAACTATTGCGCAAACACCGACTATTCACATGGAATCATGCAGTGATTTTGCCAGATTAAAACCAGGGAATAATGTGCGCTATGCTGTTTGAAAAATTATTTTTCTCTCAGATTTATTTAGTAATCTTTCATATGTTACATTCTGTTTGAGGTAAACGCTGGTGCTACTTGTTGCAAACAAGCCTTCAGGTGACTTTCGCGATGATCACCTCTTCTTTTATTGCGCGTAACTGTCTGTCGGACCACCCCCACCCCTTCTATTGACTGGCAAGTTGTGCCCCGCTGACCCCCGCTCGGTTCACGTGTAAATATTTCATCGTCTGGTGCTTGCACTCTTTAGTTCTCGTTCAAGCCTGTTTATCCTTTAATTAACGGAGGTGTAAATGGGTTTCCTTGAGCGATCAGGAACATAATGTCCAGTAGTGCGGCCACAGAGTTAGTGAAGCATGATTAATTGATGGATTAATTGCTACAAACGTGAATAAGGATGAGGTAGAAGAATTCCTGCACGCATCAATTAATAATCTCAACTGAATCTCTCCTTGTCTCTGACCCCACGCTCCTCCGTCAGATGACCAGGCAACTGAAATCATCACCCAGGCCCACATAGGTTTATCGCTTTTCGCATGCACACTTACTGCTTGTGATTAGTCGGCTATAAAATGAGCTGCGCGAATCCCCATGTAATAAAAATAATAAGCTGAAAGAACGCATGCATATGACATTCATGCTGAACAAGAAATTAACGCAATAATTTCTCCTTGCTCTGCTGTTTTAGTTTGAAACATCTCCGGCACTGTTACAAAGATGAGTTGGTAGTTTAGAATGAAATGTAAATGTAATGTAATGTAAGCCTGCGACTATGGATGTCATGAAGGCACCGATCTGCTTTAAAAGCTCAAATTCTGCATTTAAGCATTAACAATCAAGGAATCATTAGATCACCCTGACTCTGAAAACCACCGGAACGCCACTTTTGCAAAGTTAATTGATGCGGGCATCAATAACCACGTCGGGTTTGGGGGTATTTCTGGTGGTCTCGTGACAACTTCATGTCACCGAACGCCAATTTCTCTTGCAGAAATCGATTTTTAGACGTTTCTACGAAGATTTTGAGCAGTGAAACCACAATCCGTCCTCGCCAGCGAGCCAAGCACGCTTGGAGGCGTGGCGAAAGACGACTATGTTCACGTGGTTGGTGGAGACGTTCAGGGGGAGGGAGTGAGGATCCTCCAATCAGGAGGAGCCTGGGAGGCAGTAGTCCAATATAGCCGGTGGAGGCAAGGAGCATCTTTATTATAGAAGTCACTTCCAGGAGGCAGAAGGTCTGCAGGTGTGTCGGAGTTACCTCTGGTTGTCACGTTCTGTATATATATTTTGACTGAGTCTGACTGCATCTATAAAACCCCGATAAAGAAAAAAAAAATTTTTTTTCAAGTTATCTGCGCGTGGCAGACTCATTTTTCTTCCTCTCAGAGGCGTTTCTTTTGGGAAAACCATCAAAACGGACGAGGAAGACGGACAACGACCTTCTCTCACTTCTGCAATCATGATGTCGATGAACAGCAAGCAGCCTTTCAGTATGCACCCCATCCTGCACGAACCCAAATATACTCCTCTGCACTCCAGCTCCGAGGCCATCCGCAGAGCCTGTCTTCCCACACCGTCGGTGAGTCCAGAATTCACTCGTGACTTCCTGCAGCTCTTGCAAAAAAAATTCCAATCCTCTCTCTAGTTTGACATCAGTTTGTTCTTGATTTCCATTCATGTTAAGCAATTTAAAATGATTTAATATAATAAAAACAACATAATATTCACAGCTCCACATCTTGGCTGCTAAAGTTAAACTCTTTCTACATTGAGACCATAAATGCGTCTTGCTTGGACGGTGGAGTGAGGATAAAGTTCTATATTATAGCATCAAATGACAGAGCTTGATGAAATGTGAAACAAACCCCGTGTAGAGAAGCTGGAGACAATGATATAACAGTTCAAACCGCACAACAAAAACAAGTCAACCGTGTTGCTCGCAGACGCGCAAACACGCCTCTACCGAAGCCAGATCCGGTGTTTTAGGAAAGCGTGAGTGATTCTCCTTCAAACGAAAGACGATAAAAGATGAAAGAGGGAGAGGACAAATGAAAAGCATGCGTGGAATCTCCGAGCGCGTGTTATCTCATATTGTCCCATTCATATTCAAACTCACAGCCGTTTCATTTCATTGTCCGCAGAAATTATTCAGGAGATCGTAAATATTAATTTTAAATGAATATCCTTCCACGCTGACACACTTTCGAGGCACCGGGCACAACTAGCGGTGTCCAAGTCGAGTTGTTTTGAGAGCTAATGAAATAAAGTCAAGTTCACTTTTTGCACATAAATTTTCCGTCTTTTGTAATGTTGTGATAATCACCTATATACTGTAAATCATGCACATACAGATACATATATCCACTCTTATTTAACTGATTAAAATAGCAGTTTAAATGCTTACCTGGAAAGGCAGAACAGTATTTGTAAAACAGTTCAAATTCAGAAAAATATCAGCGGGTCAAGATAGAAAGGTTCCACAGATTGGTAAATTTATTTAATAGTTTGCACTTCATGAATTGTTTTTTTTTTTTTTTTAACGTTTAAACATATGTGATGTATTTAGCTGGAGTCGCGCTGGATGCTTTAAAGAAAGTGTCAGGTTTGTTGCTGTGAAGCTTTCCTCTAACCGGCCTCCCTCTGCTCCCCTCGCAGCTCCAGGGCAACATCTTCGCCGGCTTTGATGAGACGCTTCTGCAGAGAGCCGAGGCTCTGGCCGCCGTGGACATCGTGGCACAGAAAAGCCACCCTTTCAAGCCAGACGCCACTTACCACACTATGACCACAATGACCAGCATGACCTGCACCCCGACCTCCTCCTCCGCACACCTGCACCACCCGTCGGTGCTCACCTCCCACCATCATCCGGCGCATCACCAGCCGGCGCAGGGCCTGGAAGGCGACCTGCTGGACCACCTTACGCCCGGTATTTCTCTCGGAGGGATGCCCGGCTCAGACGTCTGTTCCACAGCCTCGCACACGGCTCACGCCCACATGTCGGCAATCAACCACATGCAGCATCACCATCACCCGCAATCCATGAACATGCACCCCCACGGGCTGGGCTCCCATGCTTCCCTGGGGAGCGCCGGGGCAGACGCGGAGCCTGATCCCCGGGAGTTGGAGTCTTTTGCGGAAAGGTTCAAACAAAGGAGGATCAAACTTGGGGTGACTCAGGCGGACGTGGGGGCTGCCCTGGCCAACCTTAAGATCCCCGGGGTCGGGTGTCTTAGCCAGAGCACCATCTGCAGGTTCGAATCCCTGACCCTGTCGCACAACAATATGGTGGCCCTGAAGCCGATCCTGGAGGCCTGGCTGGAGGAGGCCGAGCGAGCACAGAGGGAGAAGATGACCAAGCCGGAGCTCTTTAACGGGGGGGACAAAAAGAGGAAACGCACTTCTATCGCGGCACCTGAGAAGCGCTCTCTGGAGGCTTATTTCGCCGTGCAGCCGAGGCCCTCATCCGAGAAGATCGCCGCGATCGCCGAGAAACTGGACCTGAAAAAGAACGTGGTCCGGGTTTGGTTTTGCAATCAGAGGCAAAAGCAGAAACGAATGAAGTTTTCTGCGACGCACTAAGGCCAGCGAAGCCGCGGGTCTCTGTCCCGTTTTCAAAAAGACAAACCAGAGCTGCTGCTGCTGCTGTTGCACACTGTCAGAAAAATACAAGGTACACCGTCGTGCCTTACTACCGGGGCAGATCCTGTCTGACAGCCACCCGGGCCCCATAGGTGCGCACTCAATAAGAAAACAGTCATCTCACAGATCATATAGGCGCTCATCAAAGTGTTATAGCAGACTATCATTGTTTTGGCTCTCCAGATAAAAAGATTCTCATTAAATGGTTTTTGCTTTGCAGAATTAATAAATGGTATGGCATTGAAAATGCTACTTATTTATTTTAGAGAAGAAAAATCACGTCTCACTAAAGAATGGACAAAATGCGTGTATGTGTGTGTGTGCATGCGTGATTTTTCTTCGTTACAGTGGAGCAGAATCCACAGCCGTGTGTCTGTAGATAAAGAAACGACTTCACACAAAGTATTCAGAGCAAAGAAAGCGCTCGACGGGGTGTTTCAGTATTTTTAGATACACTTTTAGGTTTGGATGTGAGACACCTGGTGACTTGTTCTGTCAGTATAAACCCGGACGTGTTCTAATAAGTTCAGCCTGATTCATCCAGAAAAAAGAGAAGTGGATACAACGGTGTACCTTTCTTATTCTGACAGTGGAGACGGAGCATGGGGACTGGGAGAGAAGAGAAAAGAAAAAAAAGACTGAGACCCTGTCCAAAAACTCGAGACTCTTAAATCTTTATGCTTCTCCACAAGAATAGGCCATTGCTCCCTAGAGATGTGGGAGAAAGTGATCAGCATCGTAGGAGAAAAAGAGGGGGGGCAATGCTCCGTCCCATTCATTCACAAGGCAATTATTGTACAAAAAAATTCAGAATAATAATGACGGGGATCGAGGAATAATTATTATTATCCTCACTAGCCGGAATAGCTTTTTTATATTTATCAGTGTACATATTTGTGAATATATTGCACCTCTGTGTGTGTGTGTGTGTGTGTGTGTGTGTTTTATTTGGCTTTTCTTTTGCATACTGTGTCAAGCTTTCCTCTACATAGTCATGTCCTAGAGTTTGAAAAAATAATTGATTAAAATGTTCTATTTTATTTCAAAAATCAAACAACAGAAAGTGGCAAACCTTTTCCTCCCACTTGTACTCATAATAAGCTTCAGTGCTTCAGACATCACATCAGACTTCAGCCTCAGATTCTGAAGCAACAGAATGTGAATTGAACGTTTAGTGTGTTCAAGCAAAATAAGAATGAGAGGTTGTGGTTCCTGTAACTGTCAATTCAGCTTGTGTGTATTTTCTTAGGGCATGAAAGCTAAAACTTGCACCTGACTGAATGGAAAACAGGCCCGGCAGTCTTTCCCACAGTCACGTATCGTTTGTTTTTCGAACTTGGAGTCGGATAATTCTGGACCAGGGACTTTTTTGGATCCTCTGTGTCACTGTGTCTATTCCCATCCTCTGTCTCTCTGAAGAGCAGCCCTCAGACATGTTTTTGCTGTCTGTTGAAATCTTACTGTAGCATCTCTTCAACACAATTTTTCTCAGATGCGTCTTTTCTTTCCTTGGTGGAGAGCAGCTGAGTTTCCTCAGAATTTGGCTGTGGATTTTGGTGGTCCAACGGGATGTAGCACTTGGCTGGGTCCAATAAAGTCAGCAACTGTGTAGTCACAAGACCTGGAGGAGAACTGGCTCCCTCTAATAGAATGGCAGTATTTGGCAGGAGAGACAGCCGAATTGATTTTTTCAGGTGTTTTGGAGATCAAACTGTTTTCCTGAAGCTTGTTAATTCTGGGACGTTTCTTCAAAGGTTTTTTGAAAGTGAGATATTGAGAACTTAAACCATTAGCTTTTACATTTGTTGCACACTCACAAAGGAAGGGCAGTGAAACGACTGACGTCTCTGCTCCTCTAGGTTGTAAGATTTCCATTATGACATCATCAGCTCTTTGATTTCAAAGACAAACATTCTAAAGATCTAATATCTATACACCCATACTTACATGTACACACGCAAGCATTCATTTTCACAGCTTAGTGAGGACATTCAACTGATATAATGCTTTCCCTACCCTAACCATGTAAATAGAACATCTCTTCCTCACCTTCACCCTAAACCTAACCATAACATCATTGTGACATTAACCCTAAAACTACATTTTGAGCCTGAAAAATAACTTCAGATTCATGAAGACTGGCATCCGTTCCCCACAAGTGATTGTTAGTTAGTACCCGCAAATATAACAACGTGCCAACGTGCTGTTTAAACAAGTACAATCACACACACGCTCATTTTCATATCTTAATGAGGACATCTCATTGATGTAATGCTTTCCCCAGCCTCTTACCCTAACATCAAAAATGAATGCCTAATCCTCACCCTCAGACTAATCCTAGCCATCACCTAATTGTAACCCTGACACTTAATCCACAAAAAGGCCTTCAAACTCATGGGCATTTTGTCCCCATAAGTATAATAGCATGACAAATGTCTGTCCTCACAAAGATGTCACACACACACACACACACACATACACACAGTTAGATATATTCCTCACTTTTTCCTTGCTTTCGTAAGGGTCAGCTCAGTGAGCATGAAAGCTGTTTTCCATCCTACTGCACACTCACCCAGTTAGACACACTCACACCTGGGAGCACCCACTCAGCAGCAATCTGGAGATTACAACCTGTGCCACTGGATTTGGATGCTTGCTACAGAACGTGATGTTCTGTACATCACAGTGACAGTGATGTAGGAATCGTGGTTTAGTGTCTTGCCTTTAACCATTTTGTGTCATACTGTGTCACTTATCTATTTAGCTATTTTATTCTTTTCTCTTTACCTCCCAGCCAGGCTGCTCCTCCCTACGTCAGATCCTGTTAAAAAGAAGTTCAGAATTTGTTCCTCTCCACTGTCACCAAGTGTTTGTACGTAGGCGGATCATCTAATGTTGAAGTTCTCTTGTGATGTTGAGTCTTTATCTGTCACTAAAGTACCCTGATATCGGATCAGATCCGCTGTGCTGACCTGTAACCAAGGGAAGAACATTTGTTGTGTGATGAAATAAAATACATAACACAGAAGTCGCAGGACTGCAAGAGTCCTCTATCAGAGAAGACTGTCCCAAAGCTCCAGCAGCTAGTCTCCAGCAGCAGATGTTCATGGCCATAGTGGTAAACACAGTTTTCTGAGGTGAGCTGTTGCCATCAAATTCAAAGTTTTAAAAGCTTTTAAATTTGCTAGTTTTGCAAACCTCTGTAAATTTGCTCTGCTTCACTTCAGCAGCATCAGGTAATGTTCATATGCTGATTCATGGTTTTCTTCAGTTTCTGTTCTACTGGAGAATATTTTTAAAGTTATCTGCTATAAAAAGCCAGGACAGGAAAATCTCCTTCATATTTTTTGTGTTTTATGCTCAGTTACTTTGACACAAAGGCATCTGCTGTGATGCTCACACCTCTGATGAAGTCTCACAGTGTCAGCTTTCTTTTATAGATAAATATGGATATGTACTCATAAGTGACTGTCTGAGGCTAAATTTCCCCAATTCAAATCTAGTCGAATCTAGAAATCAGTGATGACACCCAGCCCCAGTGTAGAATGGGATCATGTTAACAATCAATTAAAATTTAGCTTATAGCAGCATATAAAGATTTAAAATATCATGTCACATTTGACCTCTGACCTCTCCTTCAAGGTCAATAGATTGATCTGATATAATAATCCTATATATGGCTATTTTAAAACTAGGATTCTTGTTTGTATTGACAACATTTAGGGAATGATATATGGGGATTCTAAATATCACCTTATAGTTTGAATCCAAATATTACATTTGACTTCTGATCTCATCTGCCTTTTTTTTTTTTCAAGATAACCCAAAATGTGTTCAATGTTTAAAAAAACTGTCAAGAGAAAGAGAATGAGCTGCCTGGTTTGTTAGAAAGATACTGTAGTGTAATGTTACATTCATGTTCAGTTATTTACAAACCTATTATCCATTACCTGCTCCTACATAAAGTTTGTGCAATCACAGTAAACATCCGTCATGCTACCCTTTTCTGATTTCTACTGCACTACAAACTTATTAAAAAACAAAGAAAACAAGAAGAAATTTACTAAATACAATATTCTTCCTGTAAAAATAAATACTACCCAATTCTGCAGGCTGTATATTTTCATATTTCCATTTTGTCTGGGTGGCCTGGAGTCTTGTCTTGTGGTAAATAAGCTCTGCAATGTGAGAAAATGTGGGTTTCTTCAAAAAGCTGGTCTTTATTTTTTGTTCACATTTGGGCTGTAAGTAACAGAACAGATGTAACACTGCCTTTCTTTCCTTCTCCTATTTTATTCTCTCCAGCCAGTGTTTTAACCCATCGCAACAACACTCCACACTTTCGGCCTCTTTTGTAAAGTTTGCAGAATTAGAGCAGACGGTCGTATTCATCTGCGGGACTAATGATTTGGTAAACCCCACTCAAAATGTTTACCCTGGAAAACACTGGGAAAAAACAACAACTTTGTTTTAAGCTATTCTTTTATAGTGTCACTATTTTTGCACATGTGTATGAGCTATGATTTGTAATGCTTTGATATTGTTTTACATGGACTCTAATATGAATATCAAAGCCTAAACACATCCAAATGCAGGTTTTAGCCATTTTCATGTTTCGTCCCTTATAGAATATCTGTGTATTGCCCTCTAGTGGAACCACTTGGGAATACAACTTAAAAAATTCCCAACCTCAGTAGGGATTGCTTTAATCCTTGAATCTTCCAACCTAATAATCAGCAATGACAAAAATAGCATTTGTTGTCTTTTCTGTCCAGATGAGGCTCAAGCACAGATTTGAGATCAGCCTCTGAGTGTAAGAGCTCATCTGTTAGCAGTTATTATAAGTGTTAAATGTAACATTTTAGCCATTATTCACTGTAGCTAAGTGAACCGGGAGCAGTTTGATGTCTGGGTTTTCTTGTTTTGTGTCACCACATTAAACTCTTCTAGTGAAGCCGTATTCTATAGAGCTCACTGGTACAGTGTGTAACAAAGCTGGCACCACCCTGGCTGTGTTATGTTGCGCCTACAGATGGCAGTATCACACCTCCTCATTTAACAGCAGAAGGCTTTGAGCCCGTGTCAGTGAGATGGATCTCACAGCCTTCTGCTGTTATAAGTGATGTTCAGAGAACATCTGAGAAGTGTGTCTATCCACTTTATTGTCCACTATCTTAAACTTTTTACATGTGTTCTGAATTATTGAATAGGCCTTGGTCTAGCAATAAGTTATGCAACCCACTATAATCTTGTAAGAATGGCTGTCGAGGGATCCTATATTAACTGCATAAATTTTATCCAGTGCAGCAACAGTTAATCCTGAAAAGCTTAATTAAACACTGTAATTCTTCTTTTGACAGATTAAATATAATATGATCCTTCAATTCCAATAATATACCCTCCACTGTGAGTAATTATTAAAGATTAAATCCCAGTTACACCTTCAGCCTAAACCTGCTGCTGCTGTAGGTAAAGTTTGATCTCCACTTGTAAGAATAACACAGAGTTCGATCCAAATGGGGAATGGAGACCACAGCTCTGACCCTGCCCACAGCTTCTGGTTTTCCCGGCATTCCTGCGCCAACCTCTGACCCCAGGACGCATAGAATCGCAGCCCAGAGGCTACAACCCCGTGCCCTTTATTGTGACCTTTTGAACTTTCAACACCCCACAGCCAAAAAGCGAAACACTCTGTTCCCCTTGGAATAAATGACCTCTCATCCCCTTGCCTGGCAAAGGTATGCGAGTTTGCTGACCTCGCTCAACCTTTCATTAGCGCTTCCTTTTATTAAGCCGCTTCCTCCCTGCTGCCTCATCAGCAGAGCGGGGGATGGCGGAAGGAGGGAGAGGAGGTGAAAAGGGAGCAAAATGAGAAAGAGGAGGAAAGCAGAAGAACGGCAAAAAAAAAAGAAAAAGGAAAAAGTAATGGAGAGACAGCGAGAGGCAGAGAGAGGACGAGATAGGGATGCAAAATGAGAGCAGGAGATAGAACCCAGCTATGACAGATTGGCAGCATCTGCTGTGTTGACTGAAATGTCACCTTTAAATGGTTTCCCTGTCCTTGATGCCGGACCTCCCTATCTGATCTCTGTTCTCCTTGGGAGTTGTAGTTCTGATGACTTATATAGGACACAAAACAGATCTCTTACAAAATATAGCCCCTGTTCAAGATAAGCTTTCAGCACAAGGTGAAACAATTTCTACCACCTCGCGTGGCTCCGTGATTTCTGCAGAAATGGACCATTTGAATGTTAGGTCAAAGGTCGTTGTGTCACGTATGAATAAGATAATTGGATTTTGTGATTTGCTGAAACTCCAAGCTTAGCCGGTGACGCAGCTATTCACCCTGACAACTGTAACTCATTTCCTGCAGTTTTGATCTCGCGTGATATAAAATCTATTCACCTGGACAGTAACACCTCTGCTCACACCGCCTAAATATGCGACATTAAACACAACTATCTGAGCTTTACTTTAATTTTCCAAAAATAAAAAAATAATACAAACGAGAGAAAAAGCCCAACATAGGAAATTTAAATCACTTTTCATGTAAATATCATGCAGCTAAATCCGCCTCAAGGTGAGAGTGGCGCATACACATCTGGAAGGTGGCAGATCGTGTTAAGTGTCACTTGACAGGAGAAGCAGCTGACACGTGTAAGAGATATGTGTGTGTTCACAGCATCACAGGAGTGGGAGTCCATAGCATTTCGGGGCTAAGTCAGATCACGCTGACATTGTCTCCATGTGGTGGCTTGCCACAGGGCACAGCGGGGCCGTACTTGATGTCATTTCTATCTTAAATGTCACTCTCAGTAAGCCCATCACCATCTATTAGCTCGTGTCCCTGGGGCCACGTTCACCCATCAACCTTACAGTATTCGAGCAGAGGAGAGGGCAGCCAGATCTCTTCTCCGGCTCTCTTATGTTCGCTGTTTACTGCTCTTTTACATAATTCATCGTGTCACTGTAGGACAGTTAACTGAGAGATACACTAAAAAAATATAATGAGGTACAGCAGACATAAGACATCTATACAGTTTGAAATTAGGTGGACACTTGATGTTTGCCCACCACTCATACCGTTAGCCCTAAAATGACCCTTGATCCATAGTGACCCAGGAGTCATGCACTGCCCTTTCGTTTATATGGTGACAGCAGGGCTAATTACCTACACTGTGTGTCTGCGTGAGCCATAAAAGCAGTTATGGCCATAAGATGACAAAGCACTGTAAGCTGGTGTTCAGCTGCAAACGCGCTGGTGCTGTTTTCCTCTGTGTTCATTAGTGAATGAAAGTGTGGGAGTGTTCTAACATATCATAGTGCTGCATCTAACAAACCCATAAAAGTCAAACAGGAACCTTTTACATGTTTATGCTTCTATGAACAAGTTGTTGTTTAAATGTGTGCATGCACAGATTGCATGTGCATGCACTCATAAAATGTACTGTATCGCATGAGGACTTTGAGGCGTGGAAATTCATAGAGAAGTTAAATTCTTCATATGTGCTCAGATTCCTGGCATGTAGAGTTGATTTTATATAACACAAACTTGCAGCCACGCCAATAGGCAGCTTCTAACATGGATTATGCCCTAAAGAACAGCTGACATATCTAAAGAGAAGTCCAACATTTTGAATGTTTCTAAGGTTCCACCACTACCTTGTTGGGGTTGGGGGTACTGATATGGCTCATATCTTATACTGACCAGTGTGGAATCTGTGTTTTAATGTAATGGTGTACCTGGTAACAGATGGTCACAAAAATCCTTACATGCACGTTTCTGAACGGGAACGCCCAGAGAAAACCCACCAGGCACAGAGACAACAAAGGACCCAGGCAGGCTTGAACCCAGAACCCTCCGGCTTGGACACAAAGGTGCAGAACACTGCAGCAGCCGTCAGCACACAGGGCCGAAATACAGTGAAACTGCTCAGGATGTCACCACAGCAGATGGATTTGCATATATGATTTCACCGGATGACGCAACACTCACATGTATGCAGTCTTGGCATCTGAGGCTGTTCAATGTTTTACACACTCTCACTCGGTGAAGGCACGTACACGTGGTCAAGATGGATGAGGATCTAAACTAAACCTGCACTTTACACCAGGCTCACCAAAATTTGACAACAGAGGATTGGAAAATATGTAGCCTGGTCAGATAAGACTCCAACGTGAAGATAATAAACATTATGAAAGAACAGTAAGTGTGAGCGTACAGTATAAGTGCCTGTTATACTTTTATGTTATACCCGGTCCTATAATTTGCCCTTTGGGGTGTGTTAATATAGACTGAACGTGTAGGGATGGAAAGTGAATTTCACTGTTCCCCTATTTCTGATAATGTACTTTTATACGAGCATCACATTGATCTGTATCAGATTTAACACAGCTGTTGTCTAGCTCACCATAATACGTTATATTATAACTATTTTACAGCTGATTACGACAGTCTAACAAAGAAGCTGTAAAACATTATGTAATACCCTGAACATTCACATCTATAAGCTTTGGCCTTAGTTAAGCAGTCCGTTCCACAATCACACTTTTATTTGTCCTCTACTGAGGTCTGCTCCTACATCCACACTGCATCAGTTCATAAATAACACCAGTGATCAATTTATCAATATTTCCTCCTGTTGTACGATGGCTGTGATTGGATGGATATTTCCTGGCTATCTGTGAGTGTATTTCATGACAGATATGAATTTCAATAAGCAGAAGCACGAGGGTCTCTGTACAACTGCCTTTTTAAATGTGGTTTGGGGTCGACTGACATAAAAACAGAATTCTGTGATTTGTATCATTGTTTAACCCTGCAGGCTGGCTGCTGGGCTCTACGTTGGACCAGTGTCTGCAAATAGAAATGATGCTTGATGATGATTTTGATATGCACTGTCCTTGGCTCCTGTTTTTTATTTTTATAAAGAAAGGACATTTGACTGAATTTATGTGGTGCAACTACTGAACACATTTATGTAGGACCTTTAAGCATAACCACAGTGTGAGGAACTGTAATATTACAAATGAAAGAAAAAAGGTTTCCTGACAAGTCCCTGTTTCTTCCTTCATATGACTGCACATGAAGGTGCCATGCCTGCCCCATGAGACCAAAAACATGACATGAGAAATTCAAATTTTATGGAGAGAAGATGTTAAAAGTATGGATAAGGTTGGGGTTAGCTAAAGATTATGATTATGGTTAAGAAAGAGAAGTATGGTAAAGGTTTCTCCACAGGAAATGTGTTTTCTTTGGATTCAGAGGACTTCACAGATTGTCAGAGATTTTATTTTTTTTCTTAACTTCTAAACTTGCCTTTTGTACAAATAGGTACCAAAATGGAGCCCAACACTGTGCAGGACCCTTTCAGCTTCTGCTGGCTCCACACTCATTACACTGTGTGACATGTGACAGTACAGAGTGAATCAAAGTTGCAAAAATTATGTTTGAAACACTACGAGCTGTCTGCTCACACGTACTCCCACACTCTACACAAAACTACAAACTGTCCTGTGTAAACCAGCACAATGCATTTTCACAGCACTAAAAAAGATTCTTTGTTTTCTCACATTCTGCCCCAGCAGGACATTTCAAGCACAGACAACAAATAAACAGGTTTGTGTGTTGCTCCTTTTCAAAATCCATCAATATAGTATAAAGACTTCCTGCTATTTATATACATGACCTACATCAGGAAGATGGTCAGAACTGATGGTTTGATTAGTGAACGCATCAGGGAGCAGACACAAGTGAAAGAAGAGTAGTAAGAAGAGGAACCATCATGGAAGGACAGGTATTCACCACCGGCTGATAGAGGAAGTGGCTGACAGCCAGAAATCCCACCAGTGGCTGGACAAAGCTGGACTGAAAGACAGCACAGAGGCGCTAATCATAGCAGCACAGGAACAAGCCCTGAGCACAAGATCCATAGAGGCTGGGGTCTATCACACCAGGCAAGACCCCAGGTACAGGCTGTGTAAAGGTGCCCCTGAGACAATCCAGTACATAACAGCAGGGTGTAAGATGCTAGCAGGCAGGGCATACATAGAATGCCATAACCAAGTGGCCAGCATAGTATACAGAAACATCTGTGCCGAGTATAGCCTGGAAGTCCCGAGGTCAAAATAGGACACTCCCTAGTGTGGTTGATGACTGAGCAGAGGTCCGGTGGGACTTCCAGATACAGACGGCAAACTCGTGATGACTAACCAACCAGACATATTAGTGGTAGACAAACAGAGGAAGACGGCTGCAGTGATAGATGTGGCTACACCAACATCAAGAGGAAAATATATTTTAAGAATGAAAACACAAAGACTAGGAAGCAGGGCATCAGTACTAAATAGCTCAAAAGCTATACAAAGACAGCAATGATTAGCACAACATATCAAGGTGGTATGCTGTAGGATAGAGAAATAACATCGTGGAAGAGGCATAATGTAAAAAAAACACCCTAAATACATTCAGAATATATCTAGAACAACAAATTACATTTCTTTCAGCAATTATTGCTTTTTTTTAATGTCACAATTCCAACCCTCCTCCTTTATCCGGGCTTAGACCGGCAAAAGTGACCCGAAATAGGCCCTCTGGTGGAGTTATTTTGTGTGTGTTTTTGTTTTAAGGTAGTTTTAAATCTTGTGATCCACAAAAAGTAAAACAAGAACTGACTGCGTTACAGTCACGGCAGGAGCAGCAGATTCGCTCATGCGCGATTCATTTGCAGTTTGGACGAGTAGGTGTGAACATCTCCTGCCCTGATAGCAGCTGGGGGCCACTGCTGCTTGAGCAATGCATGCTTTCACGTCAAAAAGTCATCATAAGTCTCCAATAACACCAGAAAAAGTCGCCAGATTTGTCTCTAGTCGCTTTTTAGAAAAAAGTCGCTAAGGGGGTCTGAAAACTCGCTAAATATAGCGACAAAGTTGCTGAGTTGGCGACACTGATCAGCACAAAAGAGCACGAAGACATAAAGTTAGCAATTAGCAGGTAACCATTATGTGTAACTATTTACCCAAAAACAGAATGCAAGAGTATTGTTTTAAATAAGATTTATATTTATTGATCATGTGACCACAAATACATTTGAAGAATGCTAATGTTGCTTCATAACAAAATTACTTGCTAGAAGTTTAAATAATTATAGCTGTACCAAATGTATAAATATGATTTAAAGCCCCAAGTGAATTTAACAAAGCCAAAGGCTCATGTATCATGTATGATGAATAATGCATGCATGCAATTTTCAGAACTGATACAAAACTGAAGGCAATGAATGGAGCAGATAACTTTTTGTAGCACAAAATATTCAATCAATATTTTTTCCCCGAGCAGGGCGATGTGACTTAAGGGTGTCTACTCTTTACTGTAACATTCATGTCATAAGCGTGTCTGTGTTTCTATTTCACCACTTAAAGCAGCTGGGCTGCACAGCTCAGCTAGCGCTTTATCAAAGGCGCAATAATGAAATGCATCCTTACATCTAAATATAGAACGCAATGAAAGTGGTGTCAAAAAACAAACAAACACAAAAAAGATAATCCATTTGTGACCTATTTCTGTCCCTGTGTGAGCGTCAATGTTTGGAATCATACGAATAAAAAATAAAACAATTCCCCTCCCCAGGCACCTAAACATGTACAAAGCCCTCAGAGCAGACAAAGAGTGTGCCACTGCGGGACTGTGTGGAAATGAGGACTCCTGAGCAAGAGGCTTGTTCAACAACCAATGCCC
>VUQR01011901.1:0-20680 GCA_015108515.1 Hemichromis elongatus
TTTTTTTTTTTTTTTTTTTTTTTTTTTTTTTTTTTTTTTTTTCTTTTTTTTTTTTTTTTTTTTTTTTTTTTTTTTTACAAAAATAAAACTCCAAATGAACTAATTTTTTTTTTTAAATGCATCACTTAAAATCATGTGACCAATTAATGTACTCCCCCAGAAACATCCATGTATTGGCCAGATGTGTCTGGGCCAGGAGCAACGAAAAAAGCAAACACGAAGAAAGTTTTCTGGACTAGTGGATAATACTGAGAATTAACATTCATTTTACAACTAGCTGCAGTAAAATACAGTTTGGGTACTCTGCAGAATCCCAGGATGCAAAGCATACCTGGCTACGGGAAGCCGTTCAGCTTACACTTGCAGCGTACACCCGTGTGGGATCGAGATCAGATCATAAACAAAATGCTCTGGAGTTCATTTGTAATTGGACTAAGACCACCTCCAGAGGGGCTCGGTGTAGCTGTTTTCAATCACACCTGAGTGGAATTAGAGGGTCCACATCTGCACAAATGCCCCGCTCCAAGCGCAGGTGTGAAAATATCCTCAGGGCTAGCTTTAGTTTTATGTCCTAAGTTAATATTGAGGAGGTATCTACCATAACAATATCAGAAGATGTATTAAAATAAAAACTCAACATGTTGTTTAGGCAGCCGGTGTAATGCAGACATCACAAGTATAAATAAACATCTGCACCAAAGCCTCCTTGCTTCCTGTAGCTTGACAAAATTGTCAAAAGTGTAAAACTGAAGATGTTTCCAGTGCTTTTTGTTTAACTTGGACTGGTTCTTAATGATTGCTTCTTTACTCAAGCACTCAAAGTGCTTACACAACATTACTCATTTACACCAGCGCTTCTTTTTCTATCTGGGTGCCTTCTATCTAACATTCATGGGGTTCAGTATCTTGCCCAAGGATAATCAGAGGGTTGGTGGATCGATCTCCGGTTGCTCCAGTCTCTATCCCAAACATCCTTGAGCATCCCTGAAGCAACCATCAGGGTGTGACTATTAGAAAGCACTAGGTAGAAGCACTTAAGCATAGGGAAAAAAAAGAGTTTGTGTAAATGAGGTATTTAGTATAAAGCGCTCCCAGTCCTCAGGTAGAGTAGAAAAGCAACTTTTTTCACCCAGTGAGAGCCAACCACTTAGCAACTAGTAGCTGTATCACCTGCAATATGGTGGACAGCTCTTAACAATGTGCATGAAGTCATGTGATTGACATACTGCCTGTAAATGCCATCCAGGGGTTTTCCTGCCCGCCAAAGGGAAAATAAGCAGAACTATGATTATTAGTAAGTTTATAACCACTTTCCCCCTAGCTTAATTTCTTAAAGTTAAGCATTTTAGTTTATTTTTAAAACCAGGATAGCCAAAAATGGCTGGCTGAAGCACAAACTTGGACTAAATAAGGCAACACACACTCTATGCCTTAACTCTATATGCAGCTCCTTGGTGTGCCAGGAAAAACTCTTACTGACACATTTACCTGATGACCAAAGTTTTTATTTTTATTTTTTACAGTTCAGCTTAACTCAAAACTAAAAGGCCCATAAGCTTAAAGATGACCTTGGCAGTACTGACTGAGATGAGTCCCTGCAGATGAAGCCCTCACCTTCCAGCCTGCGGAGCTGTTGCTGTCTCCTTTGTCTCTGAAGTAAGGCACAGTTTTCACCATCCACTCATATATCTGCGCCAGCGTCAGCCTCTTCTCGGGTGAGTTCTCGATGGCCTGGCTGATCAGGTCCGCGTAGCTCTGGTTCCCCCACGCGTTGCGCCGAGAGGATCCTTTGCGCGGCGTCGCTCCGGCCCCACCCACGCCGGCCACGACCCCGCCCTCCGCGGCCGCCGCGGCCGCTGCTGCTTTCTCGGGCTCGGACACGATTTGCTGTGGCTCGGGTTTGTCCTCGTCGGCGGGCGGGGTCCCGGCGGCGGACTCGGCGCCGTCCGCCCCCTCCGGTTTGACAGCCGTGATGTCAGGCCTCGGCAGCGGCCACGTGCAGGAGCGAGGTCTGCTCTGCGGCTCAAAATCTGGGTCAATCGGGGGCACCGGCGACTCCTCCATGGCGGTTCTGTTAACTTCCACTCAGTCACAGAGACGTGTTCAACTTAAAACATTTAAAGTTTGACAGGTAAGTTTGAGCCGATGACACCTTAAGAGAAAACAAACACACGCCCTTTAAACGAAATAAATAAATAAATCAACAAAAATAAACAAAACAATATGCTTCACCCTTCTCGGGGGGGGTGTCAACCGAGAGGCCTAGAAAAGAGACGCAATAATCTGGACACGCCAATAGCCTCGGTTAATCCTCAGATTGGAGATTAGGGAACCTAAATAATCTCCTTAATAGTAACTATCATAAACCTTCAGATTTATATAGAAATAAGGAGGCTGGGGCGGGACTCTCTTTGTTTGAATGAAATCTAAAACGATAGTAGCATAGTGGCAGCGAGCACCAAAACATCTGGACCTACACAGGTTTTTGAGGCGCATCTAGAAATTTATAATAATAAAAAAATATATATGTGAACATATGTGGCTACAAATAGAATTGAATCCATTTAAAATTGTTTTTACTATATTTTACTTTTAAGGAGAGAGTGGTTTATATGCGGGTGGAGAATTTGTAATTATTGCGGATTAAATTTGTGAACTTACACGTAAAGTTTTCCTGTAAAACTATGCAGTCTATATGTGAGGATTAGCTGGCTGCTGTTACAAAGGAGCTTCTGGCTGTTCTTGTAAACAACCGGGCTCTCTGAGGTCTCCACAAGACCAGAAGTAGAAAGAGAAAACGATCAAAGTTTATTAAAAAAGAAAAAAGAAAAGTCCCGCAGACAGCCACTAACCGGTGCGGTTTAGTCAGTCAAAGTGAAGATGTGGGGTGGCTGACTGTCCGAGCTGGCGGTCTGTTCTACAACTGCCCCGGGACGCTGGCACACGTCTCTGTCTGTCTTCGGGTGGGGAAAACGAGTCTCCGGCGAGGAGAAGATGTCAGTGAGGACGCTTTAGGGTTTGTTGATAACAGTAGAGAGATGACAGGAATGTGCAAAGCGAAGTCCGCGCCTCAGGTCTGCACGGTCCGCCACATTGCGGTTGGGCGCATGTCACCATCTGCCATGTTTCCCCACAGTCCTGCCGCGGCACACGATGCTCGAAGTAGCGGGTTTTAAAAAGCCCACTCGACCGCAGCCCGGAACTCAGCCGACCCTAATCTTGTTGTGTCGCTAACCAAGCCTCGTAGCTTCTCCTCGGGCGCTTGGGTGAAGATTGGGTCGCCCGCAAGTCTGTCGGCTCCTACTCGCCGCACTTTGAAAACAGCACCGATAGCCTCCGTAACGTTAGCCGCTTAAGCTCCTGCTACTCCAGAGTTTACAATCCTTGGAAAAGTCCATGAAAAGCCTCCGATAACTTCCTCCAAGTTGCCGTTTCTTGTCCGCGCTGACTTTTGTAAAACTTCCTGTCGTTGTGTCTGTACAAATATTCACTCCTTCGGGATCTTTTCGACTTGTTTTGTTTTGTTTTGACTCGAGGCGAAGACTCCCTTCTGACGTCTGTTTACCACTGTCAGGCAACGCGCTCTGCGCCTGCGCACAATTGAATTCTGGGAAGGCGAGTCCTGTATGTGGCAGACGGTTCCGACGTAAACAGGCGCGCTCGGTGGCAACATGTACCTGTAGTAGGACATTATGTAACAGTTTATGAAAGTGTCCTAAGTACTCTTAGGCCATTTAAGGTATTACCGGTAATTAGAGACACGAGACAAGAAAAGACTGCAAAACGACATTATTTCCTGAAACAAACAGACAAACAAACAATAATAATCACCTTAAAATTTAATGGTTACTTATACATAGTGATACCTCTGAATCCCTCCCAAAATTTCCAGTTTTAAATAATACATTTAGTAAGTTTCTATCGAAACTGTTTTATTAAGCTTTGTTGAATTTGACTGTGCTTTATTACTTTATTAGGTATGATATTACGTAATACATCTTTTTTTTACTTTAATTTAGCTATTTTTGACTTATTGAAATTTTCAGATTAGTTACATTTTATTTAGCTATATGCTAATTTAAGCTATTTGGTAATGGTATTTTTTTTAAAATTGTTTTATTACCTGGGAAACTAATAAATAAGATATTATGGTATTGTATAAGTTAATATATTAACTAGCAATACGTAAACTCAGGAGGAGACGAAACACCAATCTATTAGGCATTGCATCAGTAAGGACATTATGTGTAAAAATGTGCCAAATCAAATAGGCAGTGCTACCCACTGTGGCCAATACAACTAAAAACAAATTTGCATCCATAAGTAATTCAGAACCCACCTCAAGTGTATTACAAATATAAATCTATCTATTTTCCTTATTCAGTTCAGGTTGTGTTGGAGCCTATAGTACCTGTCACAGAGTGAGAGCTGGGGTACACCCTGGACAGACTGTCAATGTATCACAGGACTAACACATAGTGACAGGGAACCATTTAGGTTTACATTAACACAGCCATGTGAATAACATGCACACTCCACACAGACAAGGCCCCAGACTGGATTTGAACCCAGTACCTTTAAATACATGAATTGCAAATGGATGGAGGGACTTGGTCTTCATTATAGGCCTCAGGCCAGAGTTAAATGCAGGGATCTGGATTGGATTAACCAGTTTGGCATGGGCCACGCCCCTGCTGAAGGTCTCTGGTTCAATAATTCATTCTTTCAGTTCACATGATGAAGTGTCCTTGGGCAAGATGTTGCACCTGATGCAACTGTGGGATAAAAGCATTTTAACGTGTACCGAGTAAAGCTTTGTGTGAATGGGAATGTCTGGATGTGGATTGTAACATAGAAGTGCAGTAGTGAAGTACTGAATACCAGTCAATCAAAAATATAATTCTTGATATCCCTATTACCAAAAATATAGATGTATTCATTTATTTATTGGTTTATTTATATATCATGACAGAGTAATATAGGTGGAACAATAGAGTAGTTATAAATGGAACAAAAAAGAGCCACTGGAGAGCAGAGAAGGACACTTACATTAGACCTCATGAAAAAACTGCTGTATTTTCCACTTAAACAGACTTTTAGTGAAGTGATAATGTGTTAATTGCTTTTAGGTTTCCACTCAGGCAGAGTGTATCTCTGTGTGTACGTTATATGTTCAATTATTTGAAACAGAAAAAAAAAATGCTTGGCCCAATCTAGTTTTTAGGTCTTTAACTGGATGATCCAGGCACGCTACAGGTGTGTGTCTTAACCACCAGGATACCCGATGCTCCGTGTGAAGCTCACGACTGGTAATCCAGCTTTCCTTTACTAGATTAATACTAGACTTTAGTCACGGAAGTCTCCTCATAGAGCGTTCTTCAGCTCTTCAGGGAGCTTG
Organism: Hemichromis elongatus; assembly: GCA_015108515.1. NCBI lineage: Eukaryota > Metazoa > Chordata > Actinopteri > Cichliformes > Cichlidae > Hemichromis > Hemichromis elongatus. Next base: position 5,399 of record VUQR01011901.1, read on the forward strand.
TCTTCATACTATTTCATGTGAGTTGAAATTATTGATCCTTTTGTGTATGGATGCTGGAAATTTTATGTAGTTATGATAACCTTTATTTATCCAAAAATCCACACAATTCATAACAATGTAGCTTAAAAAATTAACAAACAGCTCAATAACGTAAAAAAAAAGACATTAAATTTAATAGAAACACAATATAAATGACCATAAAAAGTGAAAATCTAAATAAATTAAAAGAATGTACATGTAACAAACTAAATAGAACAAAATACGGACATGCCTACATTGACTCTCAGTGACTTCGTGGTGTAGTGGTTAACACATTGGGCTTACGTGCAAAAGATTCCCAGTTTGAGACTGGGAGAAGATACAAACCCAGCCTCAGGGGGGTCACAAGCCAGAGCACTCCTTGTGCTGCCCAGATAAATGGGAGAGTTGTGTTAGGAGGGGTATCCAGTGTAAAATCTGTGGCACATCAAACACGTGGAGACCCCTGGGGAAATAATGGAGCTCCACAGAACTGTACAGAGGACATGTGGCATCTTTATAGAGAGAAGGGACAGAGTTGTTCTTCATGCCATATGGCCTAAACTGGGACCAGACTTCAACCCAAATAAATAGAAAGATGAGATTTTTGGATCCAAATAAAAAAATCAGGGAAGAATTTAAAGAATGTTGTTATCTCTTCAGGAGACTTCCATAGACACTTACAGAATTTTTTTCTTTAGTCTGTCACCCATCTGACTCCTCAAGCAGCAATACATAATGAAATACAGAAGCTTTTTTTTTTTTAGAAGATTTGACTCTCAGATGGTGTTTTCTGTTTTTTGGTCTTTGTGTGACAGGAGCTTAATGAGCAGTGAAAAACTTTTAAATTAGGAAGTGAGAAAAGGCTTAGCTTACTCCACCATTGTTTATTAAAGGCAGGTACATTAGCCCGTCTGATCTCCCTTTGCATGGTTTGTGCTTTCACCTCCACATGCCTTTTTTTGTGGTAATCCTTTTTCATTTTGAATACTCATGTGGCTTCCTGCTCATTGTGATGAAAAGTAACACACCCCACCGATACTGCGCTTAATCTCCATCTTTAATGTTTGTCTTTAAATCCTGCACCCTTCCTCATTAGCTGAGTCATGACTCAGAGGAGGTTGGTAAAAGGCTTCCTGTGTAAAATGCTTCAGTGGCACCAAGTGTCTGACTGCCAGGTGCAGACAAAGTTTGTCTGCCGCTCTGCTATGACTAAGGCTCTGTAAATGCACATGCTGCAGGATCAACATGTGCAATCAACATGTCGATTAGCTTTGTCTGTGCATGGCTGTGCACCCTTTAACCCTGAAAGCAGACTTGTTGTGAGCATTTGTGGTGTTTTAATTCAAACACATTTTGGTAATTCAGGTTTTTGAAGTTAAGTCTGCACAGGAAAGGGATCAGAAAAAGCTCCTCTATATCACTAGCTTTTTTATCCCCTCTTATATTACTTGGTCCACTGCCACACTCTGTATTGCACAAGCCTAAAATTTGATAACCTGGTTCAGCAGGAAGTTTCACAGTCTATTAAAAGCTCCAAGTGTATTTTGTATGAACACTCTTCCTCAGCTCTCAACTGGTAATTCTACTGAAGTCCACGAGTTCACCTCATAATGCTATATGGGGCGGCAAATAAAACATTGGTGATAAAACCTGTGAAAGTTTACTGCCCTCAGTTTCTTTCTAGGGAATTCTCATAAAACAGATAAAACATTCACTGTACCAATGCTTGTTTTTTGTTACTGTCACTGATGTAAATCAGTGCAGCTTTTCTAAGGAAACTGTGATTATATCTCAATGTCTTGATTCATCCCATTGAAGTGAACATTAAAAACTTGCATGAGGGTGGGTCAATAAACCTCAGGACAACTTTGACTTAAAAACTTTAAAAAATTCAAAATGTTTTGGGTCATATTTAGGCATAGATATAAAAGTATTGTATTTCACTTTATGTAACCTTGTTTTTTTAATCAAAATGATTAACAAAAATAACAGATATAGTTTTTGATTGAGATTTGCATGTTACTGTGAGACTGTGATGTCTGTGTTTCTGGGTGTTTTGTGACCGCTGGAATGATGAGGGAGACATGTCAGCCAGCAGATCAGCAGATAATAGAAACCACTTGGTATTCTTCAAATATTAACACTGAGTTAGGTTTTGTTTTGCTGCCAAACTCTGTGTGAGGTCTGTGATTGTTTGCAGTCTGCAGATAAAGTCTGGTTAGTTACAATTAAGTAATTTTGGGCAACGCTATAAACAGTAGCAGTAAACCAAATAGTTGTGCCATAATGTCTTATTACAGATGCATAGTCACAATTTTTCTGGTAGCTTCTCTAAAGATGCATTATGTTAGTATGTTAGTAATGTCATCAATCCTGAATGTTAATAGTTTTTTATTTTTATTTCTTACTTTGTTAATAAAAGTAGGGCAATAATGGAACAAGATGTGGATATAAACCATACAAAACAAGACAAACTGGGATCCTTAGAACAGAGGAGGGGATATTAGGATGTGAACGAATGTGTTGGCTTCTACATTTAAAGCGGTGCTGGGTATGTTAACCATGTTCTGACCATGGTCAAATGAGATAAGGAAAAAGTAAAACAAACAACAATAACAATACTGCCTAGAAAGGGTTTTTAAAAATATACATTTTCCTGTCACTCTAAGCAATGAGCCCATACCTCTGTTTCCAAGATGTGACATATTTTGATCAGCTATTGTTAAATATATCAACATATGACATATAGGACTTTGTTGTTATTATTGTTCATTTTACCCTTTTGGTGTAGTAAAAGAATTTCCCTAAAATGGGATGAACCATGAAGACTCTGAAGAGACTCATCCTGGACCAGCTCCAGGTTGTGGTGCGCCCACTGATGGACCACCTCCAGTTTGCCTACCAGCCCAGACTTGAATTTAAGGAAGCCATTCTCTGCCTGCTCACCCTTGTCTCCACCTACCTGGACAAACCAGCAAGTACTGTGAGAATCATGCTTCTCCAGTGACTTCAGTGCCATCGGGCCAGCTCTACTGCCTGATAAGCTGACAGTGATACTGACTTGGATTGTTGGCTGCCTAACTGGGAGACCAGAAAATGTACTCCTACTGCACTGTGTGTTGAACAGTGAGGTCAGCAACACAGAAGCCCTACGTGAGACCCTCCCATCTTACTTTCTCTTCACCCTCTACACTATGGACTTTAGCTAAAGCAGAGAGATCTGACACCTTCAGAAATTTTCTCATAATTGCAGTAGTGAGATGTATCAGAGGGTGAAGAGGAGGAGAACGAGGCTCTCTGCAGATTCATATGGATAAGACTTAAGAACTGGCTGTGGACACCCCTATTTCCATCCAGGGAGTCTGTGTGGACACAGTTAAAGATCACAACTGCACTTCATTAGAAATCCAGAAGCCTTCTACAAAAAGGTCACAAACAATCTCTGCTTCCTGAGATGACTGAGGTCCTTTAACATTTGTCGGTTGATTCTCAGGATGTTTTATGAGCCTTTAATGGCCAGTGTCATCCTCTGTGTTGTGGCATGCTGGGGCAGCAGTGTGAGGCTAGTAACTCTGTGAGTGTGGAGCCTGACTCTCTGCTAGAGGTTTCAGAAAGGAGGGTGCTGTTCAAATGGATAATCCTTCACATCCTCTTCATCTTGAACTAGACATCCACAGGAGCACATTCAACCATGATGACCAGCAGAAATTTTTGGATAGTCATCTCAGTTTTCATAATTATATTAATCAGGTCACAAGAATTGGTTTCTACTACTTAAAAAGGTATAGGTATAAAATTCTTATTGCATAATTAATTTAAGAAATTGTCACATGTACTGAAATCCTCTATTTGGAGGATTATTCAAATCTTTAGTAGGACGACTTTGCCTTGTCTAGAATGCAGCCGTAACATGAACATATTGCTTAAATACTGAAGTGACTTCCTTGATTCCCAGTTCAACACAGTATTACCTTTAAAATCACACTTTTGGTTCATAAAGCACTCAGTGCCTGCTGTCACTATCTTTACTCCAACCAAATTCCTCAAGTGATCAGGTGCAGATTTTTTTTAACTGGTCTCAGAATCAGGCCTAAGTGTGCTGAAAGGGCTTCAGTTACTATGGTCCTGCTCTTTGGAATAAGCTGCCTGCTGACCTCAGGTCAATTATAACTGTGACAACATTCAGAAACATACTCAAAACCTTTTTATTTTTACAGGCCTGCATGTAATAATTGTGCGTGTGTGTTTCTTGAGTTCTGTTTTTGTTGTTGTTTTTATTGTCATAAGACACAGTAGACTTGCATAGTTTCTTCTGTTAAACAAATTGAGTTTGCATGTAATGGAATGTGCTATATAAATAAAACTGACACGAACAGAATGCTGCAGAAAATCATTCCTACCTTTGGCCATGAAACTTAAACTTTAATACTCCTCCTTGTGATATGTTGATTTATAATACATTGTCTATACTGTACACTGTATTGTTTCAAATTTGGAATATAGAGTTTTAATTTAACATTGAACATTAATCTTGGTTTTAAATTATTTTACATACTGTTATATAAAGTTTACTTTTTTAAAAGCAAAGGAAATCATTCCTGCCTGTCGCCATCACCCTGTACAACTCCTCCATCTAATGCACTGTAAACACAGCAATAGTTACACCCTTTTGCACACACTCTACAGTAAAATAACAAATGACAAAGTTCACAGGTTAGAATTAAATGTCAATCGTATATATTTCTTTATAATATTCTTGCCTCTGTAATATTCTTGATATTTATAATTGAGCGATTTGTATATATTAGTGCTATTTCTTAAATTTGTAAACTTTGTTATATGTTGTATTTTGGATTTAGTTTAGTCTATTTATGTTACTGTCTTGGAGCAATTGTAACCCACATAATTTCCTTAGGGATTATTAAAGTATCCTGATTCCTCTTCTATTATTATTATTATTATTATTATTATAGTTGTTGTTGTTGTTGTTGTTGTTGTTGTTGTTGTTGTTGTTGTTGTTGTTGTTGTTGTTAGTAGTAGTAGTAGTAGTATTTGTCATTTCTTCTTTATTTTGTCATACTCGGACTCGGACTCCCAGAAACCTTTGTGGTCCTTCTCTGTTTACTATCAGCTGACATCCGGCGTCTTCCCGTCCATTAGCCTGCGATACCCAGAGTCGATCATAACGCCATCCATCTACACTCGATCATTTCCCCATGGAAAACGTTTCCCGCTGACTTGCCGACTCAACTGGATGCAAAATTTCACCGTATTCATCAGATGCAGGTGAGGAAGACGGCACGGAAACCGTGCCTACGCTGTTAGCCTGCAGTTAGCCACCGACAGGAAGATCGGGCTAACACAACAGCTAATGCTAACGTTAACAGCGGCAGCTTGTTCAGCTCGCAGGGCTCTGTTTCGACACATATCTGAGTGAAATTCAGATGTGATCGGTGTCTCCAGGCGAGAAACACCCCCACCTAATGCACTGCTTCAGCTTCTAGTAAATTTATTAGCCGTGATGCCTGAATGGGATGTAGCCCTCTAGCATAACGTTAGGCTAACTGTTGGATTAATCTTTAAAGCTCGTCCTAGCTTGACAAGCTAAGATTACTAATTTTGGTTAGTTAAATCGCGGCGTGGTAAAACACGGTTGCTCGGTGCTGTTGCGGTCCAGTCAACTAATCTATCACATGCAGTTCCACCGATAGTGTTGTCATGTTAGTTGCAGCGTTACCCTCCTACTAGCCCGGTGGGTAACAGTTTTTTGTTGGGTTTTTTTGGAAGTCAGCCTAACAGTGTTGGTGTTTATGTCAGGGCTCTGGCCCCGTCTCCAGCTGCTGAAGCACACCGGTCCTGTCCTCTCTGCTCCCCGTCCACGGCCTTCCTCCTCGCTGAGCCATGACCACCCAGAGGGATCTTGATATGGTGAGTGAGGCTCTGTCACCTTTCAAAACGCACAACTGAGGCGATGCATTCAAAACATACTGTAACATTAATACGTTTGATTATCTCTGTGACTGATGTAGGTGTTTGTGTGGGGGTGGGGGGTTGTTTGTGGATTAGCCAACGTGCACAAACACTTAGCTGGATAGTGTCTGCTGTTCCTGTGAACACCATCTGTCTAATCTGAGTTAAAACGTTGGCCTACTTTCCTTTCAAGGTTTAGATGCCAATTGATTGCACCCTCTTATTACATCCTGCCCCCACCCCATCCAACCCGACCAAAGGAATGGACACAATAGTAGAAGTTTATTTTGGCTTTCTGTTTACTTATTAGTACTATTTTACCACGAAAAGATGACAATTATTTGCAGTTTGGGGTATTAAACTTTAGTTTATCTGTAATTTTTATGTAATTAAAAGTTCTGCTGAAAATAAGAGCAGTGACAGTATCAGAAATTAGAAAAAATAAAAAGTCAAACGAGGCAACATTTATCGATCAAACTGGCTGATGTTTATCTGTAGTTTTACATTATTTTTATTTAAATGTTGTGTCATTAATAAAACAATGTGCCCGGTTCAAATAGAATTTTAAGACACCGATAACAAAGAAGTAGCACCATGTCACTTAAGCTTTAGAAACAAAGGTAACAAAGATAGCAACTTCTAAACCCAAAAGTTATGAAGCAGCTATTTCCTTCTGTTATCATCTGCTCACCAAAACAAAAAATATAGATATCTGGAGCTTGTCATATTAAGGGCAATACTAAAGAAAGTGTGATTCTCTCTCACCTATCACCATCTGCCAGCTTCATGGCCAACAGAAAAAATTCCTGTTTACTTTTGTACAATCAAAGACCTTTAACCTCTTTTTAAGTTTGCTTTAACATCAGGCTAAGGACTAAGAGTTCAAAATAATGTGATGGAGAAATTAAAGACTTTAAACCAGTTCAGGTATTTTTATAAAGCAGAAATCTTTCTTTCTCTTGAAATAAAGTATTTTCATAGGCGATTGACATTTTTTTAAATTCAAATTATAATTTTGGTCCACATTTATACAATTGCTGTTTCCGTATTAAGTTTCTTGTGTGAAAATGTACGGCTTTGATCACATGTATGTCTATATTTCAGATTTGGGATTGTTGGTGAGGCAAAACATAACATTTTAAGGGCAATTATTCAAATTTTTGTGTTGTTCTATGTTAGTTTATGGTTATTTTTGTCATGTAATTTTGTATTTGTGAAGCCTACACTTCATTGAATAAGAAGAATGTTAAACTGCATTTATTACACTAAGGGTGCCAGACCCCGAGGCCAGAAGTGGCCCAGCAAAGACTCCAATCTGGCTCTCTGGACATCTTAAGAAAATGTGAAAGCATGCTTAGATTTTTAATTTTTAATTGTATTTTCACAAGTTTTTAGCTTTTCATATTGATCCAGTCCTACTACACATAAGCACAAGGATATTCAAAATTTTAAATTACTGGACAGTCCTGAACCTTTTTTTAAAATTTACACCTTTTTCATTTAGTTTCACTAAAGTGGGATGTATGTGGCACATGATGTAAAATGAGTTTGACATTCCTGTATTAAAGGAACCCATGCTTACTTAAAAAAATAAATAAATAAATGTCTGATGTTTTATGTAGGACACAAACGTGAGGTAAAACCCACAGGAGGCCAGAGTGGGATTTAATAGATCATCTCTCTTGGCAGCTATCCTGAAGCTCATGGATGTTTTTAGGAAACTTGACCAGCATGAAGAATGAATAAGCCTTTGCTATTACCTTTAACCCGTAAAAAGTAATAATAACGCCACTTGGAAGATGTTCTTTCGATTGGTGAACCTCAACGACTTTGTGATGCAGGATGTTGCCATGGATGACCCGGCAGATTTGACTTTGTTTTTGTTTTGTTCAGTATGAAAGGGAAGGGGGACAAAGCTTGTTAATGATGACATGCGTATGCAATCCCACATTGAGGTTATTCAGTTCACAGGGGGATGGGTGTGCAGCGGACCACCAAGAGGAAAGGGGGTGGGAGGGTGTATTTGTAAACAGATCAGAGAGCAGGGTTGTCCCTTCCTGACGTCACACCTCGTGATTAAGTCTCTTTGTTCTCTCCTCTGTGATTTATGAACCAAAGAAAGTTCATGTTTCACGTTTTTTTAAGAAGGGCAAACGTACGGGGAATGTTCCCCCATCTGTCAGCTCTGAATCTAGAGTTTAGCTGATGGGATCAGTATTGTGTTTTTGTTGGGGGGTTTTTTTTGTATTTTTTAAATGCAATTTTAACTGAAAAAAATGTGGAATGATTGAGTAGAGATGAGAGCTTAATAAGTTCCATCGATGGAGGTCCAAAATGGGCTGAAGATAATTATTCAGTTAAGGGATTTTTAATCCTGACCATGAGCTGACGTTCATGTAGTCTAATGTTGGTGGAAAAATAAGAAATATTCAAATCTTTTATTATTTTTTAAATTTAAAATGGTGTGCGGGAAGCTGAAAATCACAAGGGCAACACTTCTGGGAGTCAGCAGAAGTGAAGCATTATGGTATAAAATAAACTATATTTTATAAAAATGCATTAAATAGCCTAACAGTGGGTACAGATATAATGAAATCTTTGTAACTGTTAAACAGCCATAAAGAATAGAATAAAAAAGAATAGAATTGCCCTTTTATTGCCATTGTACAATGGAAGTGTGTTTTAACAAAATATAAATAGTAGACAGTTTAACTAGAATTACTCCACTAGTCATAGTAATCGTAGTTTTCTCTTGGTTAAAACCTTTTACACCTTTATCACACGGGATGCCACCCATGTTATAGCAAATGCTGACCACAGTCTGCTTCATAGAAACTCTACATTGTCTTGCTTTAATCTTCATCATTAGTTTTGCTTCACTATTTTCCGTTAGAGTACATCCAACCATTTTCTACCACTCATCCCCGTCTAGGTCGTGATACTTTGTTCTGCACTTTCCCAAACTGCAAACTTGTGCATCAAACGGTACATAAGGGACATCTAGTTCATCTATTTTCTATTCAGACTCTGTATCTCTTAGCCTAGTGACCACAATAATGGTGAATATTAATGGAAAGTTGACCAGAAAAGAAAGGCGTGATAGTAAAAGGTGCAGGATCTACATCCATGAGCACAGTCTTGTGCGGAAGTGATTATTTATTAGATTAAACATTTCTTTTAATTTAAAAACTAATGAATAAATGACAAAGAGGTGTCTGTGTGAGGGTGCGGGTAACCCCTAACCGATGGGTGATTTTTGACTGTGAAGCCAGCAAGTCGCAGCTTTTAAGGAGGAGCGAGTGTGTTTGGTCAAAGTCCTGGTAATTTATTTTTTAATTGCATATGCTGAAAAGAACTTGAGAAAACTGTTAGTGAAAAAGATTTTATGACTCATTGTTGTGACCTTCAGTTGTGACATTTATTCTGCTACATTTATTTTAAAGCTTACTATGTATTTTCAGATACAGATTTTAAATCTAAATCAACTGATAATTTATGTGAAGTTGGCACCAATTAAAGTAATTAAACTAGCTTTTTTGTGTCCTATTAATAGTCTGATCTTAAAGGCGTGTCACCCATGAAGGTTCCCCCTTCTATTTGTTTTTTAATAGATATCTTTGTGTAGATGCCCAGAGGATTTAAAAAAGAAAAAAAAGAAGGAAGCCCCTCTGTTAAGAGACCTTCCCACACACACACTTGCACGAGTCCCCCTTAGGGCTACGCACTGGCCATGTAAATTTAATAACATGGCCCAGTGCTGTCTGGGACACCTGGGGTTATCGCATTAGGCCAACAGCCTGGAGAGGAGCAGCAGCACCCTGGAACTAAAGGCCCAGTGTTCTCCCCCCTCTGCCCCACTCTTATCTGGTGTTATCTCCAGCAACAGAGGCTCACTTCACCGTAAGCTCTCGATGAATGAAGTCGCCCAGTCACAGGGTGGAGATCTGGTGTGGCTAAATCTAATTAAACTGGAATGCCTGTCTGTTTGCACTCTTCAGAAGGTCACCTCATGTCTGAGGAGGTTAGAGGAAGTGAAGGGATTTCACCACGACTAATTGAGAAGAATTTTAATGGAAGTTTGGCTGGTTTGACATTTCTATGGACCGATATTTTAATATTTTTTTTTGTCGCTTTAGGTGCACCTCCGCCTTATCCTGGTCAGTGGCAAAACGCAGGACTTCACTTTCTCCCCGAATGACTCGGCCACAGACATCGCCAAGCACGTATTTGACAACTGGCCTGCAGGTTTGTTTTAAAGGGTTCAGTCTCCTTTTCACTTTTAGTATATTTCACATTTTGAACATCAAATTCAGACTGATTCAGTCTCATGCAGTTTCTGCAAATATTTAACAGACGCGGAATCAAAACCTGATATGATCTCTGTTTAAAAAATATGTGAGTATTAACGCTCGCTGATCTAAACAAACTGACAAGTCCAAAGCAGACAGGTGAGTTGTAACAGTTTGATGTGGACAGTAAAAACTCTGCTTTTACTGCCTCATCCAGGGAGGACAGATTTGTTGTGCACAACCAAGTGCATGTCAAAAAAATGACAGGCATGCTCCTGGGTTTGGTCATCATGTGACACGCAGCCTTTGGACTTAGAAACTCTTCAAATGAAAACTCCTTGGCTGTAGCCAGAGAGCCAGCTCCAAGTTGCAGCCTCTCGAGACTTCATGAATTCATTCATGAATGAAGGCAGCACTGAACTGCCAGAAACTGCAGTTTCCACTCAAGAGCCACTTGAGTCTGTCCCCATAGACTCTCATATTAAAAAGGATGTTTACAGCCTGGTAAGACATGGATATTGACCTCAGTGGAGAGTTTAGCCCTTCATAATAACTCTGAAAGTTATTGTGGATGCTGGAGTTGGGGGCATGGCCGCAGTGCAAGTAGTCAGGACAGGCAGCCGTGCTGAAAGTCATCTGGACCTGCCCAAGTAGATTATTATGAGGTTTTTGAACTTTTCTAACACCCTCATTTTTGGATCACACCTTATTTTTTGGTATTAGATGGGGACATTATGTTGCAGCCAGGGCAATAAACTCGCCAGGCCAGTACATTAGCTAGTATTAGCTCATTGATGGACTGGGTACCACTGTTCATGCCAGCTGATTAAAATACAAGAAACTGCCAGTTTGAGTTCATTTGGAAACACAATCCAAAGCTTAGTTAAAGGTTTAAACTGTAAACTGTGGGCTTTGCATATATAACAGTCACAACTTAAGAAATATGCTCACAATCTGTATCATGGCTCTTGTGTTTAGTGTTTCTAGGACAAAAAAACAAACAAACAAATACTGTTGGCTGCTTCAGTTGGGAAAGTGATACATCTCTTCTTTCTCTCCTTGGTAGGATGGGAGGAAGAGCGGGTGAGCAGTCCCAGTATACTCCGCCTCATTTTCCAGGGACGCTTCCTCCATGGCAACGTCACCCTGGGAGGTAAGACCATTGCTGACCAGAGAAGGCATCAGAGAGAAACAGAATAGCATCTTTACGCTTTTATCTTACTGAAAACACTCTTGTTAACTTACAAATGCCAAAAAGGCATGCAGGTATATCTAGCAGCAGTACACAAAGCTCTTAATCTAAGAATTTAAAGTCATGAACTTCTGCCAGTGTCCTGAGATTCCCAGTCAGCATCCTTCCTCCTTTGCTGCTGTTTGGATTATTTCACTGTACCCAAAACATGAACTGAAGCAGACAGTATTTCCTTATTGAGAGCCAGTCTCAGTGCTTCTAATCTGTCACACTAGCGTGACATTTCCCTTTAATCAGAACGACGTGACGCGAGGATGTGTCTTTCTCTGTTTCGTGTAGAAAAAAATGGGAAGTGAAATCGAAAACAGCCTTTATCTTCTGAGACTCATCTGAGAATTATCTGCTGGTATGAGTTTTTTTCATGCAGTATGCAGAGGTAGCAGTAGGTAACTTAACTTTGATGAAAAAGTATACTTTATTTATCCCAGAATTTGTAAACTTATGTGTTACATTTGCTAAAAGACTGAAACTGTGATAGCACAATTTAAAAAAGAAAAAAAAGAGCAAAATGGCTCAAAGAGAAATCACATAAAATAAAAGCAGGTATAGTGGTATGAGGCGGTGAAGATTTCCTGTGTATGTTCTTGTGAAATGTATCTTAAAATGCTCCGCTGCCTTCCAGTAAGTGATGCAGAGGATGGTCCATGATGGATAACAGTTCTTTAACCTCCTCTCCAGTACAGCCTCAGTCATTTGATGCTGGGTTTGCAGGCTTGCTCCAGTGGAGTGAGTGATGCCAATACTGAAACTGCTTATCAACAATAATGGGGTAATATGACCTGATTTGTTTTATGCATGTCCAAAAACGCCATACCGGGGGAAATAAGCTTTGTCCACACATGCGAAATGGGCTTCTTCCTGTTCCTTTCACAGTAAAACTCATTGACAAAGTCACTGCTTGGCTTTTGAAAATAAAATGCCTTAAAAAAGCACAACAGATTATGGGATATGGGTCAAGATATTTTTTTCTGATTTCAGTACTTATGAAATTCTATGTTTGTTTTTTTGTTGTGTTTTTAAATAAAACATTTTATCTTGTTTTAAGAATGTCTAAAATATAGCAACTTAAAAGGTAAAGACAATGAAAGTCTCCTTATCAGATACTCTTTTTAAAAAGATTTTTAAATGCAAACACACAAAGTTACTGCAATAGAAGAAATCAAGTCGTCAGATAAAAGAAGACCTCTTTGTAGAATGATTCAAAAATATAAAGCTTGCATTTCTATATAACGACAATATTCATAATGTACAGGTGTCAGGTAACATGTATATATTGTGTCACAGCCCATCAACTTCTTTCTTCTTGTGATTTGTTTGTGATGTCTTCTGACGTTAGCTGCGGTTCCTTTTTCTGCATTTCTGTTCAGCAATTTTAATCAAACAGTAGCAGTAAATCTGCATTTTACTCTGTAACCACGACAGGAAATGCACATATTTTCACTCACATTTAGAACAAATTGTTTGCCAGTATGAATCGGGTAGTGTACCTCCGGCTGCAGGTCGCCTACATTTAAAAAGCTATCCGCTTAAGGAGTTGTGGCTACTGGTTGTCTTCTGACTCATTAGGGACATTTAAAGAAGTCCTGAGTTAATAAGTCAGATTAAACCATCTAGATTGTGACCTTGGTTTAAGATTGAACATCCCATCAGCGTTGTACATGGGAAGCTGCACGAAGAAGCTTAAGCCACTCCTTAATTCCCAAGTATGTGGTATTGTCTACCTCTGCCTGAGGCCTGTCACCCTCATCACTCTTGTGGAGACTTACAAACACATTTGGGCTTGACTTTAACAGCAGACTTTGATTTTTTTTTTTTTAAAACAAACAAAAAAGGTTGTCTTTCCCTCTTCCAGTTGTAAAATTAGTGTGGATACAACCTAGTATTCACACTAGAGAAATCTGTTGCAAAGAGATATACGGTACTGCACCATCGTTGCATGCAGGACACCAGCTTGTCTCCAAACACTGTAAATGTTTGAAGTCAAGTGCTCTCCCTCTCCAGCTTTTGTTACATTTTTCCATCTGAGTAATCTTTATCTCTGGTTTGCATTGCATTTTTTAACAGTTTTACTAATGGTCAAATAGTTTGCAAATGTTTGCAGACAAATCAGTGTCTTCCATACAACCTGCTGGCAACCTTCTAGCAACCAAATCAATCACATGGAGGTTTTTGGTGCACACTGCATCCAACTTTGCAACTGATTTCACTGAGTGATACCAGCAGCCTCCAAGAACCACTCACCAACTGTTCAGGACCTTTGATCAGTTGTCCTGTGTGACTGAGGAGCTTAAAACCCTATATATCACAGTCCACTGCAATTTATCACTAGTGTCACATCTGGTGCTCATCACTGTTCTGCACTCAAGAAAAAAATGGCTGGTTGTGCGCATTTTCTTGTTCTCAGGTCTCCTGTAAAAGATTTTAATCTCAATGAGGTGAGACTGTCTGATTAACTATGTATACGAGGAAACGGAGAGGAGGTTTCTGGTGCAGCTTCACTGACTTCCAAACTGCAGAGAGTCTGAAGAAGTGAAAGTCACAGCAGCACTTTTAGTATAAAGAATACATTTTTTTATTTTTTATGTGACCATCTCATTTCATCTTCAACCAAATAGCAAACCTGATGCCAGGTAGACTGATTAATATGTTTAAGGAAAGGATTTTTTTTACACTTAAAGATATCCTAGTGGCACATATAAATATTCACGATCCAGCTCAGGTGAATTTATAGCATTTGTATTCAGCTGCCACTGCTTGATTATATGGTAAATTACAAGGATCAATTCTGACGTGTTTTTCTGTGTTTTCAGCTCTAAAGCTGCCGCCGGGCCGAACAACTGTCATGCACTTGGTTGCCAGGGAGACTCTTCCAGAGCCCAACTCCCATGGTGAGGAACTTTCATGTGCTCCTTGTTTTTGTTTTTTCTTAAAACCATCATGTTTTTTTCAGTACTTTGATATAAAAATTCTCAGCACACATGTCGGCTGTAATACATCGCGTCACTACCAGCAGCCGAACTCATGACAGGCGTGTGGATGCCAGCGTGTAAGGAAAGAAGATGGATGCTGCTAAAATGACTTTTGTCAACCAGTTGTGTAATACATGTTTTTCTTTAGGGGGTCACTAACTTGTCCGTAGGCCTCCATGACTGGGAATTTAGCAATGAATTTCTTAGCAATTGCAGTCAATACTCGTTTTCCTTCAAAACCGCTGGTTATCAGATGGTTGCTAACCAGTGTCTAGGCCTGTGTGACCTGAGTCTCATTCACTTGATACTACACTGTCAATGTGATTATAGCTACGGCAATTTTTTACACTGCACAGTGCAGTGTCCCATGCATTTCAGCAGCTTCTTGCATGTTTTGACTGTTGAAGAATGCTTTTAATAATGATCAAATGATCCCACATGAACAAACTCTTTGCAGCTGTCGGGAGGAAGAACCCCCTTATAACAGGAAGCAGATCCCAGTGAGGTCTGTCTCATGTTAGCTGGATGTTTTTGTTTTTTTGTCTCACCTCATGTCTCTCCTCTGTTTTTGTAGGTCAAAGGAACAGAGAAAAAACCACAGAGAGCAACTGTTGCCTCCTCTTGTAAAGCTGCAGAACGACCCCTTCCTTTAATTTCTCTCTCTCTCTCTCTCTCTCTCTCTCTCTCACACACACACATATATATAAAACACACATTTAAAACACACATTTAAACAAGCATACACTCCCTCTTGCTGTCTCCTGCCTGTTGTCCCGTCAGC
>VUQR01011901.1:20841-41064 GCA_015108515.1 Hemichromis elongatus
CACTTTGGTTGAACTGTCCAATCTGAGGCTTTTTTGTGCCAATAGTGTTCACTTTTCTGCCCCCAAACTTTTACTGTTGTTACTACTTTTTCTTTGAAGATCATGACATTGAACAACATCCCAGATCTCTTCACTGCTGGAGACGTTTTAAAGAGCTGTCATGTAGTGAAAAAACAAAGCAAACAACAACAAAAAAAACAACAACCCAGGAACTCTCTTCATGGACACAGAAGTGCTATAAAGGATGTGTGGGCTTTAACCCTTCCCTACTAGTCACTTGGATGTTTCCCCAGGTCTTACTGAATGGTGTTAACCCTCTCGTTGCACTTAACCAGTTTAGTTCTAAAGTGTTTGCTGTGTTTCATCTCCTCTTTCCTCGTGGCTTTTTTGTTTTGGTCATATGAACAGACCTTAATTTCCCCCCATGTGGTAGAAAACGTGCCATCCTCCTCACAGACTGTTTCTGCCTCTCAGTAACTGACGGTCTGCAGGCCATTATCTGCGTCTGTTCGTGGACCAATTGAGGAAATACTTTTATCTAGAAGAATAAAAACACCTGAGGGTCCCCGGGAAACGGGAACGGTCTCCGCAGCGAGGCTTGAATAAATGCGGAAAGAGGATTTCGGCGGATCACGTGTGCGCCGTCAGGTGGCGTGTTCGTTCCTCTGGTAGAGACTTTAATGACTAGGCTGTCGATGCTTCCTGGTGATGGGAGCCGGCAGGGCAGGCCAGTTAAACGCAGACAGAAGATGCGAGCGGGGAGCAGGTGTCGGTGTGATACCCTCCTCTACCGGACACTGAAAACGAGGCTGAGTTTCTCCTGTTGGATGACCAGAGAGAAACAAAAGGAAACGTTTTGGTGGTGTTTCGGCTCCTTTTTTCATTTGGATGCTGTCGTTTCTTCTCGTTTGCCTTTTATTGTGGAATTCAGTAATATCATTAATATTGAAATTTAAATATATCGATTTTTATCTTGTGTATATGTATTTGTTGAATTTTTGTGCGGGTGAGTTTGTGTGCGAGCGTGTCTGAGGGTGTGTGATTGCGTGGCATAATGTAGACTCATTTTGGGGGGGGCATGTGGTCTTAAAAAAAAAAAAAAGGTGGTGCACTGGGAGTGTTGATTGGCTGCGGTTTCTTCAGAAACAGTCGGAAACCTTTTGATTCCTTCCATCGAGTGTCTTTTGGTTTGTGTTTTTTGTCAATCAATGTCACTGCTATGAAGATTAGCTCAGTATGAATAAATGTAAAAACTAAAATGCAATGTGGTCTACATAAAAGCTTGTATTATAAATTAATAAATCTTTACATAAGGCAACTTGTCTTGGATCATCTTTGATTGCTTTCTTCTTTAGAGTAGCTTTGCGTGACGCATGTTTTGATCTTAGACTGCACCTTGATGGTTCAGCTCATGCTCTGAAACACTTTAGCTCCTCCTCCTTTAAGACAGTATTGTTTTGATTGGCTGTCCTCCACAAACAGGTTTCACAGCAGGTGGGAGGGGCTAGTGTCCTGTGAGGCAGGTTTCTTAAGGGCTTTTTTTTATGCCTTTTCTTCTTTATGAACACATTTCCCCTAAAACAAGCCTTGAAAAAAAACTAGTCACAGAATCTGTGTATGCAGCTTCGGGATACTGAGTCATCAAACGACCTGATTGACAGTGAGAATGTTAATAAGGATAAAAAAAAAAAAAAAAAACTAAAAAGGAGGAAGGTATCAAGTTAAAAAGGCACCTGGACCAAAAGTCCCCTTTGAAAGAACCTAAATGTTTTGTGAAAGTGTCTGATGAGATTTTCGGAGGACAGGCACACTACATGGACAGAATTACTGGGCCACATGCACATTATACAGTGAATGCCAGAAGACTGTGGAAAATGAAATATCATTAAGTGACTTGTGGCAGCACTTCCATCCCATTATAGACTTCAGTGAATGCTTTAGACAAACTCTTTCACAAGTGATTGTAAAGTAAACTGCATGGCTAGGCACTTGATCTTATACACCTGTGGCAATTGGACTTAAAGCACCTGAATTCCAAGATTAAAGAGGTGCTGCCTAATACTTTTGTCCATGTAGTTGACATGGTAATGGAAAAACAGGTATTGTATTTGATGTTAACTCTTTCCCCTATATAGATGACATGTGACGAGCTCCCCTGTAACCTTAAAGATGAATTTTGACTCCTCAGTTAATGTCAATAAAGATGTAGTTTGACAACCATCAGAATAGGGTCTGAGTTTTTCCAAGGGTAGCTGCACAGGTAGAGACCATCATTGCTTTAAATTCTGGTCATATCAAATAAGAACATGGTGTCATTGTAAGAGCAAATGCATATGACTAAAAATAAGGAAAAGGGTAATAGAGTTGCCTTAAAATATTAACCATAGGTTTCAATATAATATCAACTGTCACACTGAATAAAGATTTTAAAATTTAAAATTAAATTTTAAGGAGGCAGGATTATCCCTTTGTTAGAATAATCAGTGATTGATTACATAATTTATTTTATCACTGAGAACCTTTTTCCTTCACATAAAAGTTTGTGTCTAGACTTTTTTCCCCCAAATCTGTGCTGTAATCTTTTTGGGGGTTTTTTGTTTTATTTTTTTTTTACTGTACAAAACTGAAGTAATGAATGTGTTTTATTGTTGGGGTTAAATTAAGTTTAAAAGAATGGTTATACAGATTTTTCAAAAGGTTACAGTTGCATGGCGTTTTCTGTTTGGAGCTTTAACGAGAAGAAGTCCGATGGATAAATTTCTAAAAATCTTCTTGGTAGTATTGTTGCAGTTTAACGTTTTGACCTGTAGGTGGCATTCTTCCTCTGTTTGCCTAATGAGTGAAGCGGTGAAGAGTGTTTCCACGGATGGTTTTTGAGACTGTTTGAAGTTTAAATGAAGTCGTTTCAAGGGTTAAGTCTGACAGAACCAAGTGAAAGGAAACAGCTTGGGACCCACACACTGTCATCTCCATCAGCTCCAGTGACTGCTGTGTTGTTACATTGGGGTCATGACTTTTTGTTGAGCTGATTTCTCCGTCTGCCTCAGGAATCCACTCTTGACGTGTTACTGCAAGACATCCAGGTTTCCAGTTGACACTGGCAGCATAATGTAGGAAAAGTGCAGTCCACCCACATCCCCCTGAACATACTGCACTATTAAACCTGCTTCTATGCTGAAACCTCTTTTCTTTCTGTGTCCTCTCACCTTTTCCCTGTGGCTTCAGTAGTTTTGGGAGTTTTGACAGAATTCAGTGGAAAGAATAGTCTGAACAGGAGCTGACCGCAGACGAGTCCAGGGAGACAATCTGCTGAAATCTCGGCTACTTACGACCACCACATTCACAGCTGCTTCTGCGGGATGAATTGCTTTCTGTGGTCAACATGACTCAAAGCACGCATGCAGCCAGTTTCTTGAGTGTGCTGCGGTGGGGTGCACTCAAACCACCGTTTGCTCCTGGTATGTTGTCCCTCTGAGGGCGGTCTCCACTCCTGATATGTAGGGCTTAACTCACACTCTGACAGCAGTGGTTCCTGCTGCTTTCTACTCCAGGAATGTCCTATTTAAGTCGAAGGACTGCTGTAGTTAAACTGTATTATTATTATTTTAGCTTTTTTTGTTAGACGGCAGTCACCTTTTTGAATCAAAAGCATTTTAACAGTGGGAAGAAAACAAACTAGGCCTGTAAGTTTGTGACACCTTTTGTGGACAATCACTGTGGATTTTAAATCAAACCATCAGTCTGTGGTTGAATGCAGACTTTCATCTGTAAGTCAAGGGGTTTCCTACATGCATCCATATTTAGTCAGTCTCCTACTTTTAAAGGATCAAAATCAAATCAAATAATTTCATATACTGGAATTGTTTTTAATATTGGGGTTAAAATCCTTTGCAGTCGATGACTGCCTCAACTCTAGAACACGTGGACATCACCAGACGCTACGTCTCCTTTCTGGAGAATCTCTGCTCTTCTGGGCCTTTACTGCAGCTGCCTTCAGTTGCTGCTTGTTTCTGTGTCTGTCTGCATTCAGTTTTGTGCTTAATAACTGAAAAGCTGCTCTACTAGGCTGGGATCAGGTGACTGACTTGGCCATTAAGGAATAACCATTTTGCCATTTGCCTTGAGAAGCTCTTGGATTGCTTTTGTGTTTTGCTGTAGTTCATTTTCCACATGCAATATGAAGTGCTGTTTCTCTCCATGTCCATACTTTTCTCTTTACATTTTTCTGGTTCCAGTTAAACATGCTTTTATCCATCCAAAGATCTCTTTTTTTCTGAGCCATGCATGCTCTTTTGAATGTTTCCTGGCAAAGTATAATCTGTCCTTGTTTTGTTTTCTTGTCTTGTTTGCACTTTGTTGTAAACCCTCTGTTTCCAGTCATGAAGGAGTCTCGTGCTTGTAGAACCTGACAATGACATGTTTACCTCTTGAGTGTGTTCTTGACTTGTTTGGAAGTTTTAACTATGTAAATAATTCTGCCATCATGCACTTCTTCTGTGGTCCTTTTGGTGTTGCTTAAGAATGCACCAGATTCTCAGATTCACTTCAGGGTGATTTTGCAGACTTTTGTGGGCGTGTAACCTCATGTCCATTCACTGGCATCTTGTGCTGTGAAAATCAGTCAGTGTACCCTCAAACCTTGGTTAACTCAGTTACTTTCTATTTTTTTGATTAAAATTTTAACTTTTAATTTACCAAATTTAGAGACAGTGGCACAGAGGAGGTTCATGGATGTCAATCAATCATGGAAGCGAAGGAGGACATGCAGAGGGTCAGTGTGACAGATGAGGATGCCAGGGACAGGGTGAGATGGAGACAGATGATCTGCTGAGGTGTCCTCTAACAGGAGCAGCTGAAAGAAGAAGTCTGAAGTTCATGATATAAAAACCAAAAAGGTCCTTATTGTATTGACCTTGAGGTCAAATTGTTCTTTTACAATTAGAAGCTGTTGCCAAGCTCCAGAGTAAAGTTTTAAGTTTGTAAAGAAAATAAACCTTTGGTAGTTTTAATAAACAATCATATTTGCTTATTAATGCCACTCTTATCTCTGAGTGTAATGCAAGACAAGTAAAGAACGGGAAATGCAGCTTCACATAAAGACTGAAAAATAAAAGCTCACTTTAGTTTGTTACACTCGTAACTGTTTGAGTATTCAGAACTTATACTTTCTGTAAAAATTCACATAGTAGCTGGAGTGGATGGAAAGAATGGAGCTGAATGCCTGAATCCACGGGTGACTTTGATATATGTGTTATTTTCTATGATGGTATTTTGAGCTCTAAATCCCCCTTTCCCTTCATTGTAACTCATTTTCTAATCTGCCAGTTCCTTCTGTATTAAAACCAGCTGTGACCAGCTGTGAACACACACAAAAGCAAGCACATACGGCAAGCTACTGATACACAGTGCAGTCTGAGTTTATGTTTTGACACCTTTCAAACTGCATAGGATCATTTTTAGAGCTAAAAAACACATTATTTAAAAAATTTGAAACGTGCCTAAAAATTTACTGATCTTTTATGGTAATTAGTCAAAATGTTTCAGGATTGTAGAAACGTAAATTCCTCTCTATGCTTTGCTTCTGTTTATATTTAATTTTGCAGGTTTTTTTTCACCGAAATTTCAACTTTTACAACACAAATCTTCTGTTTCCACCTCATCCCAAAGGTGCCCTTTTGGATTGAGACCTGGTGATTGTGGAGAACATCTGAGCACAGTGAACTCGCTGTCATCTTCAAGAAACCAGTTTGAGATTATTTGAGATCTCTGACATGGCGTGTTATCCTGATTCCATCAGGAGAGATGAGTACACTGTGGTCATAGAAGGGTCGACATGGTGAGCAACAATACTCAGGAAGGCTGTGGCGTTTAAGTAATGCTTACTTTGTACAAAAAGCCACAAAGAGGAGCTAGAAAATATTCCCCACAGTGTTAAATTACCACCAGCCTGAACCACTAAAAGAAGACAGGCTCGATCCATGTTTTCAATTTTTTATGATAAATTCTCACCCTACCATCCAGATGTCTTAGCAGAAATCAAGATTAATCACACCAGGCATTGTCCAATTGTCCAATTTTAGTGAATCCACGTGATTTGTAGCCCTGCTCTCCTGTTCTTTGCTGACAGGAGTGGCACCAGGTGTCGTCTTCTGCTGCTGTAGCCAATCTGAAATCAGAGATGCTCTTCTGCATACCTTACTTTGGTTACAACAAGGGGTTATTTGAGTTGATGTAACCTTCATATCAGCTCAAAGCAGTCTGTCCATTCTCTTGTGACTTCTGATATCAACATGACAGCAGAGAACTGTTGCTCGCTAGAGTTTTGCTCTTTTTTGCTCCTTCTCTGTAAATCCTAGAGATGATTGCGATGGAAAATCCCAGTAGATCAGCAGTTGCTGAAATACTCAGACAGGCCGATCTGCCACCAGCAACCATGCCAAATTCAAAGCCACGAAAATCTAGGTCAAACACTTTGTTTTCTCATTCGTCATATTTTTGTCGCATGTGAGATGCTGGCAGCTCGACGTGTCCATTATCATCTGTTCCCTCCTTTGTGTCTATTTGTCCACACCAGAGGTCCTCTGATGGCATGAAATGAAAGAGTTCAGTAGGCCAGTGTGAAAACATACACACTCATGCAGGGGTTGAATTAACCCAGCAGGGTGTTAGCAAATGAGCAGCTTTCATGCTGCTTCCAGAAGCTGCTGCTGTCTCTCTTCATCTCAAGCCGTCTTTTCTTCTTCTAATTGGGAAAATGACACTGGTTCCTGGTTTCTGAATGAAGGGAATGTAACCAGGACTCTGTACCAGGTGTGTGTTGTAGCTTTGATCTCTCCATAACCAAGCCACAGCAGAAGCGTGACTGAAGAATGGTTTGGTTTATTAACCGTTCATTTTCCCAGATGGTCCCCAGTTTCTTGTAATGTGCTGCAGTGAGGGAACCATGGCTTTAGCGGGAAGGTCAACCCTGTACATGGGAGAGAGAAAGAAGAAAACCTCCAGAGCTCATATACAAGATGGAAATCTAAACACTGCTCTGTAATGCTTTGGCACAAGAAGCCTTTAAAGGCGCAATGAAAAAAAAAACAACAGACTTTTGCTGACTCCTTCAGAAAAAAATGGCCAAACTTTACGGCTCATATGCTTGTATAATTTATAGTCTGAAAATAATTCTATCTTTATTCTCCAAAAAGACTTTTCTGATTTGTGTGCTTGGGTAAAAGTTTCTTCGGTCCAACACAGGGGTGAACTTTGACCTCTTTCACATTGTCTGCATGTTGTGTTTTTGCACTACTTTAAACAATTTTAATATTAGATCAACAGTAGATATTAATGTATGTATTATATTTGGCTCATGTGACAAATAATCCAGAAAATATTTACTGGCATGCTTTAAAGCATTAGAATTTCAAAATAAAAGCGTTCTGTTGAGCTTTTTTAAACTTCTTGTTTTCAGACTTTTTGTCTCTTCCGCTTTTTTTTAGCCACACATGTTGAGTAGCGATCAACAAAGTCTGGCAGACAACAGTAAAAACGCCCCTACATTTCTTACAGGCAGTACAAAGACTTTCAGTTTATTAATGGAAGATAAATGTGCTTTGAAAAATGCAAAAATTTACATTTCAAGCCTTACCAGACAGTGCAAGAAGACAATAACTGGCAACAGCAACAATCACATCGCAAAACCTGTTTCCTGTTTTTTGTCTTTTTAACAAAATGTGAAAATATCAGATTATAATAATATAACAAAAAATATGTAAATATTTGAGTATATTTGAGTCTGTATAAATCTGTGTGGATTAGAGAAAATCCAAAATAAATTCAAACTTGTGCTGTACTGTCATTCCACACTGTCAAAACAGACAGTTTAAAGAAATCATTAAAAGCTCTCAATTACCAAAACCTTCATGCCTTTGATGAGTGTAAGTAAACTCAGGTCTTCACAGTGCAGTTTCTATGCTGTAAAGTGAACCTTCGCCAAAAAACTCAAAGTTTAGCTGGAGGCTAAAGGTGTCAGCGGCATTAATAAGGTTTTAGGAACCGGTCGGCTCATTGAAAATTTATTTTATAAGCTGCAATATTACACATCAGAACCTGATAGTAAAACCAGAATTGTAATGGCTCAGATGATTACAAACACCAGAAATCTTTCCCCCATAGGAACACTTTTCTGTTCTTCTTGGCTCCAGAAAAGGTGTCCTCATTGTTTTGTTAGGACAAGTGGTCACTGGAGGGTATTGGCTTCTCACCAGAACTTTCTGTCTTTATTTCCCTTTGACTGAAAAGCACAAACTTTGAGGGGAAACATACTAAAGTGATTACACCCAGAGCCAAGGCCAAAATGTGGAAAATGCAGCCCAGAGTAATTCAGGCTCGCTCATTACCCACAATCTCCTGCTGATTATTGTTTTGTTTGTGTACCTGCGACTTGGATACCTGAATTATAGGTCTTATAATGATCACTGAATTTATACGAGAGCCTTGATCAGCTCTCCTCAGCACGTGATCGGCCTTTTCCCCCCTTTCCTCCCTTTTTACGTTGAGGATCAGGGTTGCGATTTGTGTCCAGGTGTCTCCGATTTCTTCACCTTCATGCTCCAACACCCGCTCTGATCACTCTCCAGACATCATTAAAGTGAATAAATTTCCTGATCTCCGGATCTAGTCCTTGAATTATTTCTCGTGTTCATATCGTGTGTGATTATTGCTCAGTGACACCAGATGCTGACCCACAGCTATGTTACCCTTCTGTAGATCTGAGAAGAATGTAGACAGCTTTTTCCCCCCGCGCTCCTCGGATTCTTTAATTTCACTTTAAAGATGAAGACTTGCATTAAAACTCATGAAGATGCACTGAAATATAATTTCCACCAGTGTATGGAACCGCGAAGCTGCATCTGTCCAAACTTCAGCTCTCGAAGTGTTTCTCATTGTTTAACATTTTCTCTCGAGCGAGCCTTGCTTGTTTGAAGCGGTTTCTTGTCTGCAAACACTGCTGCTCGTCTGAATTTATAGGTGCGCCTTATTGGACTCGTTGCTGTGTGTGCATGTTGTTCATTAAGACATCAAAATGCTTTACAGTTCATTGCTCTTTTACACTGCCCGCTGGAGCCGGAGCTGTAATTCCAGTTAGTGAGGGATCAGATGGAGGTCACCGCTGGCCTGGGGGGGGGGGGTTGCAGCGCACCACACGTCCATCAGGCCTCTCTGGACTACATTACAGCTTTTATCCTCACTAATGGGATCTCTTGGTGGGGAATCCCAAGGGTGGTGGGGATTAAGATACCTGGCCATGTGGGGCACAGCAAATATGTTGCACATGCTCAGACTTCTGCTGCTGCTGTTGCTCTAACCTAAACATCTTCTGGATATACAAAAGTGTAAGGGGATTTACGTGTTCACGCCCAGATTGTTAGAGATCTGTCCTACGTGTGCCCTCTCCTTGCACATTTGCAGCATTTCTGCCTCTTCACACCTCTGACTTCATGTGTAAGTCGCTGAGAGAGTATCAGATGATGGAGAGCTGGGACACGATCTGAATGTTGATTTTCTACTTTGTTTGGCTTGAGTGACATTGTTGTATGTGTTCTGGGGTTTCCCGGCAATCCAGACAGGGAGGAAGAAAGAGGACAGAGTGAGAAAAACTTAACTTGGTGGACAAATAAAGAGTTGAGGGGAAAAAAGCTGTGAAAGAGGAGGCCGGCTGAGAAAATCACCCCTTTTATCGAGATATTGCAACAGAGCAGGAATTGTTCATCTCAGCTTGTCTTTGTCCTCTTTTGTGTATCTTAAACTTTCATCACGCTCAGTTGCTGCAGTCTGTGTGAGTCACTATTCTTAACGCCCCATCTGTGGTTCACATGGCGTCTGGGCGACTCTTTAAAAGCAACAACACAGCTCAGTAATTCTCCACCTCCTCCTTCAGCTTGTTTGTTTCCATGTTGTTCATCAAATGGTTGATGAGAAGGTTGTGTGTCAGTGACAGCAGCCAGTTATAATAAAGCATACTCAAGCACGTAGCTCGTGGTGCTTTCACACACTCCGTATTTTGTGTTTAAACAGCGGCGCTCATGCCCGTAACCCTGCTGGGCTGCACAGATCATCAGACTCACGCCACCCTGCAGCAGCAGCAGAGGCGCTCTGGTGCTGAGAGCAGCAACAAAGAAAGGTCAGGTGGAGTCCATTGTTACAGAGCAGCAGGTTCACACTGTTTGCAGTGCCCTGACTCACCCACTATTTCCATATTTTTGTTTCATATACAGGAAGAGACAGATAAGATACAGACAGGAAACGACGTGCAGACCCTGCCGAGCGATTTCTGCACAGTCTCACCTTTGAACTTTAATCATAGCAGCTTTAAAGCTGCTAAAGCTGAAACTACTACTTACTATCAGTCAATCTGCTGAGGCTGTAATTGAATTGTTGTTAAAGCGTAAACATGCAAAGCATGGAAATGGTGCATGACCGAATATCTGATCCACACGTTAGATGTGGATTAGTGCAGTTAAAGTTGCATCTAATAAATGTTTATTCTCTTTATGAATATTATTCAAAAAAGAGGTTAAGACATGTTCTTAATACGTTGCTTTTATAAAGGCTTTTTATGAAAGGAAATGCATTTACATATAAACTGGCCACTTCATTAGTTTTTGTTAGTATCTGGTTGTCTTCAGAGCTGCTTTAA
Organism: Hemichromis elongatus; assembly: GCA_015108515.1. NCBI lineage: Eukaryota > Metazoa > Chordata > Actinopteri > Cichliformes > Cichlidae > Hemichromis > Hemichromis elongatus. The sequence continues at coordinate 31,526 of VUQR01011901.1, forward strand.
TTCTTTGTGGCATAGATTTAACAAGGTTCTGTTCCCAAAGGAGCTCTATTGAATTGAGATCTGGTGTGGAGGACATTTGAGTACACTGAACATGGTGAGCAGCGATACTCAGGTAGTCGGTGGTGCTGAAATGATGATTAGTTGGTACTAAGCAGGTCATCTTGAGCCTACATTAAATGCATTAAGTTGCTGCCAAGTGATTGATAAAGATTTGTGTTAACAAGCAATGGAACAGATGTGCCTAATGGATAAAGATATATCAAATAAAAGCACAAGAACATCTTATTTGTGTTGTAACAAAATGTAAAGAGAGAGAGAGATAAAATGAAGCATATAATGCCCATTTATAACTATTTTTACCATTACATCTACAAGTCACTTCTTATATTGTCCAATTTAAACCTGAAAAATATTTGGGAAGTTGAAGGAAGAAATTTACACTTTATTCTTATAAATAACTTAAAAGAAAACACAACCTTTGAGTGGCATCTGTGAATGATCCGATTATTGCCATGTTGTATTTACAAGGTAGAAAGACTAGTTTGTGGTTTCAGAGCTGCTGATTTGGAGTGGTAGAACTGGTGTGTGACACATTGTTCACTAGACTCACCCTTAAAGTGCAAATGCAACAATCAGCTGTGAAACAGGGTGCTAAAAATATCACACAGTCTAAATCAAGTCTGTATGAGCTGTTTTAAATATAATAATGGTTGTAAAGATTTTTTTGTGCTTTTTTTCACCTAATGTTGGGGACCTAATGACGGCATGGTTCAGGTTACATCCTTTGTGCTTTGTATTTGTCCCCGGGGGAGTGAAGGGGTTGCTGTGGGTGACTTGGCAGCTGAATGGAGTTGCTTTGGTTTTACAGCAGAGTTGGTGAACTGCTGCTCTTTAAGTTGACAGTCATTCAACACGCTGCCAAGTCACAGACTCATGATTCAGAAACACCTTCTGGCTCCAGGGGCCCTGCATTAGAAGAGAGGGTGACGACAACACAAGACCTGTACCCAGCACAGAGGGGAGCTTCAGAGAGACGTAATACGGCCTTTATATAATGAGTAACAAGAAACAAAATATATACACTTATTAAATTAAAGGAGGAACCCAGAGGAATTTTATTAAAAACATAGGTTGTTTATTTATGTGGACTTTCTGAAGATTAGGTTAGTTTACCCACAAACCCCGAAGCACATTTACACAATACAGGATAATAATGGGAAGCTAAAGAAAGCTTTCATCTCTTCTCAAATTTCTGTTAAAGGTCAATGTTAAAGTTCAAAGCCCTGTTGCACAGTAAATCAGTATCAGAGTTGTTTTGTGTTTTTTTTAATGCAGATGTATAGGTGTTATAGGCTATATAACACAGACTGTATGTAAAAGATGGCCATAGCTTCTTGGTCTGAAAAGTAAAGTCAACAGGGAAAAGCATGAAACCTGCAAATTTTCCAATAGTGAACTATAGGGGGCAACTGATCCACATAATCTGCAGATGTAGCCTCAGTAACCACGCAACCAATAAGTTTATGTTTATTACTTTCAAATCCTAAATCCTAAAGGATGTAACATGGTGTGTATCATGGAGGGTATCCTTATGGCGTAGCTATCATGTTATTTACAACTCTGCAGGGCGAAATTCCTCCAAAATGTATCTTGAGTTGGCCACTTTCACAAAAACTAACAGGGTCAACATTATTAGCCCACCCGATTATAATAGTCAGTTCTTTTTGCTTGATAACACCCTGCAGTCATTTTTTGTAGTTTTCAGTAAGTCTCACAGTGTCTTCTTCAGCGAATCTCTTAAGCTGGACCAAAGGATACACTACCAATATGCACAATATTTGTTGAGGTTGTCCTTAGGATACTCCAGTCCAGCTTAAAGGTGTTTTCTCTGCAGAACTTGAGATTTTCTTGGTATGTAACCTCGCAGTCCATTACTGTGCAAAGTTCCAGTGATTTTCTTCTTTCAGACATTTCCACATTTCCAGACTTGGCTAAGTCATTCAAGAGTGTCTTGGCAGTTGTTATGGGGACTTTAGTCACATCTCTTACTAGTTGTCTTCCCAGAATCTTCCAGGCTTGTTCTGTACTGTGTGGCTCTCTTTGAATTTCTTAATGATACTTCTCACTCCAGTTCTTAATACTTGGAAACGGTGTGATAACTTTGGATATGCATCTCCTGCTTTGTAGCATCAACAATTCCTTTTCTCAAGTCTAAACTGATTTATTTTGGTTTTGGCATGCTTTTTTCTTCTTTTTTTGGAGTGTGCGCTCAAACCCTTGAAGATAACCCTTAATTTTAACTTTATTTCTACAAGCTTTGAGCATTACAAAGTCAAAGCACATCATTGCACAGCAGTGGTTGAATTTTAGTTTTTTCTGAAATAATTCTGCTGTTGTGTGTAATTAGAAATAATTTATGCTTTCTTTCTAAATGCTTTGAAAGAAAGCACATGGGGAAAATTCTGACAAAAATGTGCATAGTGGTAGCTAATAATTTTGTCCTCATCTGCGTGCAACTGCAAGCTGTCATGCTGAATTTCCATTGGTCTTATGAATGTACATCACATTGCACAAGTGCTCCCCAGCCAGTGCACTTACTCAACGCATCAGGAAACTATTATTGTGCGGCACACACCATAGAAAAAAAGTTGGTTTCAGAGCGCATGCCATTTTCTATGAGAAAGGGGCCTCAGTCAGATCCACTCATCATTCCTGCATCCAGTGCACAGTTTACAGCGACACTTTCACCCACCAGTGGGTGACTTCGTGATGATGACGTCTATGTTTTATAGACAGCCTTCAGCCAAATCACATCGGCGTTGATCGAACTGAACACACAAACATGAAGAGAACAAAACAACAAATATTTTTTATTACAATTTTGTGGCCAAGCAGTGAAACCCTTCTTCTATCATTTCTTCTTCCTGCCATTAGAGTCTATAACACCTCATAAATCCTGGTGTAACGGTTGAAAGTTTGGCCGGCTGACTGTGGATACTCTGCTGACTCTTTTTACCAACTTTCATGTCTGCACCTCCAGCACAAGGGTTTTTAACTTAGACTATACCCACTTTGATTCTTTGGATTAACCTGAGATCAGAGTGTTATTTAATTTATTTGATTTAAGAAATTATGAATATTTAGGTCACAAATTTGTTCTAGTACGTGACATCTACAAATCTTTTTTTATGGGTGGTAACTGGCTGTCTTGAGACATCCTCAGTGAAAAAGGGATGCAGCTGGTTTTTGGACGACCTCAGAAGAGGCTTTCCAAGTCATACACCAGGCTTTGGTGTCACTACATGCCGAGATATGACCTATCCTTCTTCTTCATTTGGCTGTAACAGACAAAAGGATTTGAAAATCTAAAATCCTGTTAGCGTTTGTGAGACTCTATGGCCTGTAAATTTTTTTAAATGTACGACATTTTATAAAAAATTACAAAAGCATATGATCACACCCTAGCATCATGACATAAAGGTCTTTAAATGATAACATGGGACTGCTGTTGCTTGGTGTCTTTCCTTTTCCCTCATTTATAGTTGCTTTAATATGTGGTATAGTACATTACAGCATCATCAGCTGTCAATATGCATTAGAGTTCAGTATGGATAGATTATAAGACAATGGTCCCCTGGGCACAGTCAGACTCAGCCCACAGAGAAACAAACAGGATTTGTGCATCCTGTAGTTAATCTTTCTGGTCGTTTTTGTTGCTTTTTGTCTCTCTGTGGTTATTTTTGATTCCTTATACTGCCATTTATTCTATTTATTCTTTTTGTGGTTGTGTACATTGTTTCTGGGTCTCATTTGAGTTGTTTTGCATCACTTTCTGTTATAATATCAGACCCTGTGCCTCCTTGAGCCCAGGGCCTGTGCCAGGTAAAAATCCAGCTGAGTAATGTCTCAGTCTAGTGCATGAGGCAGGCCTATTTATCATGCTAACAGTTTGCATCTGCATCCTTGTCCGTGTAGTTAATGCACTAATGAAGCCATTTACAAATTGTGAACAGACACATACTGCAGACACATCAATAGAAAAACAAAGAGCCCAGCTTTGTGTAAATGTATACAACAGTGCATTTGAGTCCAAGTGTAGTGGGAGCAGGTCTTGGCTGAGTAACAGTGTTACCAATCTAGATCTAAAGGGGAGTTGAACATGAGGACGCACAGCTGCAGCCCAGCCTCGTCTTAGCTGAGATCAGGCCTTGGCCACCTCGGCTGCCTCATGCTTGTGCATGCTTGTGTGTCTCTTTTCAGTGCGTTTTCAGACTTTTGTCACCCTTCCCACTGCCTGCTCCGTGCCTTCAGACATTTGGACTGCCTCGCATGCTTTTGGGAAAACAGGAACGATTAGTACGAGATGTCAGAGGCGTTTCATCAGTGTGTGTGGGGGTGTATCCAAAGTGATTATCGTGGGTTGTAATTTTTCACAGGATTGCACAATAGTCACTTACATAACAATTAGAGAGTCAGATAATTGTGAACAGTGGAAGCTAAAATGTTTAATGGGTTCAGAAGAGGAGAATTAAATAAAGAAACAGGTAGAAACAACTGCAACACCGATTAACTGCACACACTGGTTTTGGTGATACAGGATATCCCCGCCAACTGGATCTCTCCAGTTTTCTCCAACTTTTCTTTGGCTCTGAGTGTTTTGGATCCCGTCACGTTATTATAAACAGACACGGTTTAGGAAAAGCTTTTGTGATCACCACAAATCAAAGGCCTTTGAGCTTTTTGTTCTTCTGGCTTCGGATAGTCTTTAGATAAGTTTACAATTAAAGAGTTGTTGCTGGAATGTTTTGCCATTGCAATGAGGTCTCTTTGGAGCTGTAAATCTGTTGCACCTCCTGTCTGCTGGATTTATAGACCGCAGTCAGCCTTGGATTAAAAGTTGGTCAAAACCAAAAAAAAAGAAGCTCCAGCTGTGCACAGAGAAGAGATGTGCCTGTGCTGGAATCTAATTATCAGCGGCATTTGCTTCAGCTGTCTGCAGCTGAAATGAGTACAAGTTTTTGGGACAAAACTCTGAATCAAAGCTTTGGGCTGGTCTGCACAGAGAGTATTATTCTCAGGGAAAATGAGCTCCTCTGTGCTCATATGTCTGTTATGGACACATTGTTCCTGTGTTTTGTGCAGTGTTTGAAGGATGAAACTGTAGGTGTGGAGTTGCCCAGAGCACTTGGACAGCTTTGAAGCCCTGAAGTTTGTGGCTTCCCCATTCAAAGCTCGCTGGGACAAGTAATGGACAGCCTTGTTATTCCCAGGCGAGCAGGAAAAGGCTCCAGTAAAAAAAATAAAAATAAATGAAAAAAAATGCACGGATAAACCTCAGTGAATTCCTGATGAAGGAAAGAATGCGGCAGTTGAAGCCACGTTCTTGTCCTTCTCAGACTGTTTTTCAGTGTTCTCGTTTTTGGCTTGCTCAGCTCTGCTCATTCACTTGCACAGCTCTGGCATAGTCATGACCATAAAAATCCTTGAGCGGGGGGAGGAGAGAGGTGAGCGGTGAAAAAAAAAAAATGCTTTAATTTGAGTGAAAGCAAGCCCAACACATGCACTGCTATTTAATTCCTTGTTAGGAACTTTAATTTGCTTGGTGGAGACAATGATGGGGTGTGTCTGGCTCTTGAATCCAGCCCAGTTTTTTTTCATTCACGGAGAAGTTGTTCAGTATTTTGTCAAGGAAGTGATCCTGACAGTGATCGTGTACACTGCTCTTGTGTTTTATAGCAAGTCAATGTCATCAAATTAATATTGCATGTAAGTGCAGGGAATAGCAGCTGCAGATAAGAACAATGATCTGGCAGCCCCACAAATCTGTGTTTCAGACCAGCATCTGGTTTACCACCGCTAACTGGGGAAGACAGCCATTACTGTCATGAATTTTGGAGTTGATTAAACAAACGGAAATAACAGAATTATACAAGAACCATACAATAAAAGAACAGCAGCTTTTTCAGTGAAGAGGGGGAAATGCCAAGTATTTTAAAAGGCCAAAGGGCAACTTATACCAGTCCAGATTGGTGTGATGGAAGTCAGCCAGGGGAATCAAAATAAAAGACTTTTTAAAAACTGATGTGTTTAAAACTGACTTATACCTCAGTTTTAAGTAGATGATTGCTCTTGATGAGGAACAGATTCCTTCTAAAATTATTTATGCTTTGCTGAAGTTACTATAAGATTTTCTGATGTGTGATTTAGTTTAACAAGCTCTGAAACTAGTTTAGCTAGTGACCCTCAGCCCTGACTGTTTTACAAGCATGAACTGCTTTATTTCTGAACGGTGCTGTTGTGTTTTGTGTTTGGGGGCCTTGGGTAAACACACACACACACACTCGTTGGGTATTCATATCTTGTGGGGACATCTCATTGACATAATGCTTTCCCTAGCCCTTTACCCTAACCCTAACCATCAAAAGTGAATGCCTAACCCTGACCATTACCCTTAACCTAACCATAACCTTATTGTAACCCTGACACTAAAACCATATTTTGAGTCTCAAAAATGCCTTCAAACTTGTGGGGACTGGGATTTTGGTCCCCATAAGGGCTCTCGGTTCCCACGAGAATAGTAAACTTCCAATTTTTGGTCCCCACGAAGATGTTAATACCCGTCCACACCCATACACACACTCCTTGGATTCCTCTCCTCAGTCAAAACGTCACACTGCGGTCGCTATCAGGGCTTCTTAGTTTCCCAGCAACCGCCACTGTTCTTGTGGGTGGCCTCTTTGTGAGTTCCTCAGAGTGGAGAACTGTGGCGATAACATTCCAGAATGCTGCAGAACATTCCATTCAGGACTCAGGTATCCCTCTACCACCACCACCACCCAGCCTCAGACTTGACTCAGTTGATGTAACCGTCCACTACATGATGCAAGACTGAAAAAGATCATGTTATTGTTTCCGTTTTGTTAAAGACATATTACCGTGTGAGTCATGTAAATGTTTTCTCTAGTCTCCAATAAAAGCTTCAGTAAAATAACACTGAGTTAAAATTGAATCACAATCAACACGCACTGTGAAAAACACCAAAATGTTTAGGCATTACAGCCATTTTTATACAGGACCACACTTAGCTACCTTGTTGTTTCATGGCAAATGAAGCAGACATAACATGCAAAGTTTATTCAAAGTGTTTAATTTGTGTTTTGTAGCTTTTGTAATTTTAAATATGAGGCCTAAAGAGGTATCAGTGCAAGTGGAGGAGGTCTTTGAGACAGGAAAGGTTTTAGCAAATCATCAGTCTGGTGCATTCTTAAAAAGAACGAATGTTCTGGCCACCTCAGCTACACCAAAAGGCCCAAAGGACCACAGGAGGCCACTAAAGTGCATGATGGCAGAATTATTTCCATGGTTAAGAAAAACAGCATCACAACATCCAAGGCAAAAACGCTCTAGAGGAGGTTAGGTATCAGACAGCGATTCAGGTTGCAGGTGGATAATGACCCAAAGGAAGCTGCAAAAGCAAGCCGAGAGTTTACTTGAGGCAAACAACTGAGATATTCTTCAATGGCCAAGTCAGTCACCTGATCTCAGCTCAACAGAGCAACTTTTCAATTATTAAACACAACACTGAATGCAGAAAGATGCACCAACAGCATCTGAAAACTGTCTTTGTCCAACAAAATAAGGGCCTAACTGTATATGACCTTTTGTATACTAACAACACATGCTTGTCTTTTCAAAACAGTGCACCAATTAGCACTGTTAGCAATGAAGAAGCAAAAGAAGTAGCTATGTTCATCTACTACTGGATATGCAAATTCGATAGTTCTAACACGTTCCTACTGCAAAGCTTAAATGTTGTTGTTTTTTTGTTTGTTTCTCCTTTATCAATCTATGCAGAAATAATTAACACAATTTAGTATGTTAGTGAATCAAAGTAGCCCCTGCATGCTTTACTCTTTGTAAACTAACTCATAAACAGTGCATAAAAAGGATTATTTATCTATTATCCATAAGCCTGACTCGTTTTACCAAGACTGGTTTTACGTAAATTGGTTATATTTGTTAAAGAATATTAATTATTCATAATAAACATAAACATATATTTGTGTTCCTGGTTACAAGTTTAGTTTCCTGGAAACTTCAGCCCGGTTTTCAGGGTAGGCAGGGATCTGACAGAATATAACGCTCACATACCCAGAGGGTCGAGTGAGGACATGCAGGTGGAGAAGAGGGTATTTTTAGCAGCAAACTCATCAGTGAAAATGCTGCGCCTGTGCCTGCACGAGAGATCCACACAGCTAGAGTGTCAGTGGGAATGTTCACCCTGAGCCTGTAAATATTTGAGTGTGTTTACAGAGTCCTTTACACCAGATTTGTTCCTGCACTCGAACAGCTTGAATGCTTTTTGTCTCCGTCACCTCCGCAGAAACAGCTTTAGTTTTACTGTGATCCATCTTTTGTGGTCAGATGGTCTGCAGTCGCCTGCACTGTGTTCCTGTCACAGATTCTTTTGATGATCTCTAGATATCCAGACCTTATTGGTGCGATGAAAGCTCCGCACTCAGTCGGCCTACTTGAGACACGTGTTTGCATTCTGCACAACATATCCACGCCTGTCTTTTCCTCTAGATACTTTCGCTGTTGTTGACAATTGACAATTCTGCATTAAGTCTGGTCTCACCAAATACCTCCAAAGATTGCCAGCATTCCTTTGTCCTTCTGGTATAAATTACCCAGATATTCAGCTCTTTGGTGCCTGTCACTGTTGAGTTTTATCAAATATTCTAGGAGCGATCTTTTTGCTGGCTAAGCTGAAAGCACATCTTATGCACAAATTTGTTTTTAGGGTCAGGGTTTGTTCAGGGTTAAGATAAAAAAGAAAAATTGTGTTTTATGGTGAAAACTAAGATTTTAACTAGTGCAGCAACAATCTGGCAGGCAATTTTATAGTGATTCGTGATTTTATTTTCATGATTTTTGCTCCCACCATCACTTGTAACTTGATTAAACAAACAGATGCCCTTCTCCTTTCCACATATCCAGTTCAAAGGCTGCTAAAGGAGAACTGAAGTTGAGAGCCTGCTGTTTGGGATGACTTCCACACTCCCTTCTATACTCTCTGCCCAGACTGGTACGAGATATGAGGAGGCACACTTTCCTCGTCTCTCCTGATGGATTTCATCGCAGTCAGTTTGCATTCCTTACTTCTGTTTCTGCTAACTGTGTTTTTCCCCTTTTTTCTCCTTTCCTCTTACAGCTCATGCAGCCAAAACTGAAATGACATCATGCCGAGGGGAAGTCAGGCTGAATGTGTACCCACAAGGCCCTGCAGGAGAACCAGGGACCAATGGCAGGAAGGGTATCTGCTCAACAGGAGGATGAGGTAGTTATCACAGAGGAAAATCTTACATCTGAAAAGGTCATTGGTAGCACAGATGAAGCTTTTATTGAAGCGGCAATTGCAAGGACTGAAATATGAAAAATATCTGCTCTGTTTTGAGCGGATGATGAGGAGAGACAGATGGGATGAAAAGGGAAAGAATCAAGGCACAATAAATAATATAATAAATAAATGGATGGAA
>VUQR01011902.1:0-14640 GCA_015108515.1 Hemichromis elongatus
CCCGATCCGGGTTCCTGCGAGGGCGGCGAGCAGCAGACCAAAACGATTTAATCCCATTGGAGTTGTGGAAAATCCTGCGGGACCCACGATGGATGTATCTCCGACGAGGCTGGAAGGTGATGTCCGAGTGGTAGTGGAGCTCCGCTGGGGACGGGAGTGACAGGTGGCCACGAAGACGCAGGAGCTCAGCCGCCGTAAAGCGAAGCAGTCCAGCCGTAGGATGGTAGAGGAGCGTTAGGAGAATCCAGAATAGTGCCGACCAGCTCAGGAACATCTTGGCCCACATCTTAGATGAGGAGGAGGAAAAGAAGCCGAGCCAGCCAGAGCGACGAACAGGTAGGCAAAATAGCTTAGACAGTTAAGCTAGTGCAGCTCACTGGGAAGAGGATGTCAGAGCACATTTAGCTGGAGTAGCAAAGGATGAGGACAAAACGTTGCAAATCAATCCCTGGCAGAGATTGATCTGGTTCAGGGTGAGAATATCCCTGTTCGTTCAAATCGGAATCGGAATCCAGATAATCCAATAAATCGAAAAAGTACCGGTGAGCAGCAGCAGCCAGGCATTCACTCAAACCGGAAATTTTTTACACAAAGTACAAAATAGCTGATATAACAAAGCAAAACTTTCTTGCGCTGTAGTATTTGATTTTATGATAGATAGCCCTTTATTTGTCACATGCATATGCAGTGAAATTGGGTATGCTGGTTAACATGCTGGTAACATAAATCTTGTTGGATTTACTACAGTTAAGTATTCAGACTCCACGAAAGGTGAATAAATCAAAGTAATTGAATGAATTGTAATAATTGAATAAAATTTAACATGCAAATATATGTCATGTTCATTTAACTTAATCAAGACAGATACTTGAGTTTTTAGATGGAAATATGTCAGAATGATAAAATTATATTCATTCAACAGGTTATTTGGGGGCATTTTTGTTGTTTAATTTTGTACTAAAGCATTGGAGACAGACAGAAAAGTGGGGAGAGAGTTAAACTGGCTTCCACCAGATTATTTTTTGATTTTATACCATGACAGCAGTTAATACGGGGTTGAAAACTTTATTCTACTAGCCTAATTTATAATTTTAACTTACTTTATTTTTTCAAGCTTGTGTATTCATTTTTAGGAATTTAGATTTAGATGAGTGACATTAAATCTACTGAAGTTAAAGAAAAAGTATATCTCTATAATGCCACTGCACTTTTGGAATAAATTTGGACTTTGGATGGTCATGCCAATCAGGTGACAGCTCAAAACTTTTTTCTTTGTCTTTTTGGTGATCAGGTAACCTATAAGAAACCCGAAAGTGGTATTTGCTATCAAACAGGCGTGTTCTTCATACTCACAGTCTGGATGCACCGTGAAATTACAATGGATACAGTGCTTTAAACTAACCTGCAATGCAAGGATAACCTTCAAGAATTTGCTCAAGATGGAGATTAATAGAAAACCACATAAAGCACTAGATTCAACCTGCGCCACCGTCCTTGTCAAAATTCATAACACAGAAAGCCAGATAGATATGTACATAATACTGTTGGAAAACAGGAAACCAGTTTTGTTCGCATCTAAAATTTCTAAAATGTGTCAAATGCTTTTAATATCAATGTTTGCAGCTTTATATATTATATTATATTATATTATATTATATTATATTATATTATATTATATTATATTATATTATATTAGTCCCTGCAACCCTTAATCCCTGTATAAATTCCTTCTTTTCTATCAGACAGGGTGATTTTATATGTTTAATCTCTGTGAATAAACCTTGCACAGTCTGCAGAATTGTCACTCGCAGTGTACTAAGTTATCAACACGAAATAACTAAATTACAGGCGATATATGATATTTTTACATTCGCAAGATTTCTAAACGCAAATACAAACACTGCTGTGAAATCGTTTCATTGGCCTTTATAGGGATAAAATCGTCACATTAAGTTATTTTTTTTCTGTTATGCGCAGACTAATCGGTTTTTATTAACCTACAACTATCACCAAATGAACTCAAAACATTATAGGCAACACGGGGCTTTGATAAGTGATTAAGTTGACGCAGATATAATTTGACACATACTGTTATGTAACGTTTCTGAGGAAAGCATAGTCGGCTCTATTTTCCTTTGATGTTCCTTTTTTCTAATTTTTTTATGTCCTACTTGTAATATAGCACTTCCTCACCTGAGCGTTAAAAGCGCGTTCAGTGAACCCGTTCTGATGGATGGATGCAGCAGCGGAGAGCAACTTGGGGTTTGTATCTAAGTTATGTAGACTGAAGCAGCCAGGGGTCGAACCGCAAATCTTCCGAGCAATAACTGACCTGATCTACCGTGTGGGCGCCACCCACCCTTGTAACAGGAGCCACTCCTGTAGTTCCGGAGGTAGAACAGCCCATGCACCTACCGTATAGATTTCTGAAAATAAAATATAACAGTTCATGCTTGCTTTAGCTGTTAAATTATATCTCTCACTTACTGTATTTCATTTTGCCAGCTAAACCACTGGATTGCAGAAATATGGGAAACAGACGACCAACTGGGACTGTCTTAGTAATTTCACATTAGTCCGGAGAAATATAATTAGCCTAGTAAACCAATTAAATGTATCAATGAATACCACACAGCATTTTTTTCTAAAATAATCCATTTATTAGCATTATATTTGAAATCCTGTTTCTGCCCCTATTTAACATTAGAAAGCGAAAATGCATGCATGACAAAATGCCCCGAGGAAGACCAGAGGACGATGTATACCCACTATGTGAGATTTTCAATCTACCCATCGATGTTTCATTCAGAAATGGATTCAGGCTTGAAAAAAAGTGCACAATCCTCGTAGCTCTGTGTATTTGAAGGGAAATGGTTATTATTGTTGTTAATATTTTAAGAACTGCTTTTCAGTGAGAATGGCTTCATTTTTATACATCAATTCATTTTGAGTGATTTGCAGTCTGCTGGTTTGACTCCATGCATACATATATAGTAGTAATATCGGATCTCATCCGTGTGTGCCATCTTCTATGCAATTTTTAACACTACCATGGTGACACACACACGCAGACAGAGAGAGAGAGACTTTCAAGGTGTGCGGTGGTCTTGAACTTGAGCTCATTACAACATGTCTCTCTTTCTGGCTGTAACCCCCCTCCCACCTTTCGCGTTAAACTTGACCTTGACCTTCGGGGGCGGTCTGACATCTGACACCGCCACCAACACTAGCAGACCACACTGTGGGTTAGAGTCAGACTGTCTGGGTGGTTTGTTTGTGAAGTCTTGTCTGCAATAGGCCACACTGCAAGGTTTTAACATTTCGGAATAGAAGACTTCAGAGGCAATTAAAGAAGCAGCCTTTCAAAGCAGTGTGATTTTGTTTATGCAGTATGATTATGATTTGAGCAGATGACTCAACTGCATACTCCACATACAAGCATATCAGAGCCACAAGCAGGACTATAACTGTCTACAATTATGCTATAGAACACCACCACTGAGCTGTTTATTTCCCATTATTTATGAAGTACTATGTGTACTGAAGCATTTTTAAGCTTTCTACTTTGTTACTAAAAATACAAAATATTATTTTAATTTAAAAATCCGTACTTAACCTCGCAATCTACTGATTGAAATTAATTAGCAAATAAGCAAAATAAACGCCAACCTACTTTTCCTCATTTTGATAAAAGATATTTGAAAATGATTAAGGAACAGAAATTTAGAAATATCCTAGCAAAAATGTTATGGGCTATAATGGGGATATTTCAAAAAAACAATATTATGATAGTAACGGACATGTTAACTGTGTTAATTTGTCAAACCGGGGCCCCATTCGCTTGTATTTTCAGACTCATTCATTTGCTTTCAAACAACACAAGGAAAATAAGTGTAGCATATGAATATGGCTGATTGTATTGTTATATTTATTTATTATATTTATTGGCAGTTTCAAGATTCAAGAAATAATGCGAAATGAAATGTTTATATGACAGTTGATAACATTTAAAGATATAAAAAAAAATTAATGACTTAAAACGAACGTTTTCTTTCCTTGTTTTGATATTATGATAATGTTAATATCGTCATATTGTGACGGCAAGTAAGGATAGAACAGGAAGTTTAGCCGGTCGTCTACTGGCTTCCCCAACCTGCATGTCAAAGTATCCGAGCGAAAGATGCAGCCATGTGTGTGTAAACTTTAGGTGTTTATGCATAGAAAAAAGAGCACTTGAGTAAGTGCTTGAATGAGACTTTTAATAAGGAAAACGCTTCGAGTGGTCACTTTTAGTATAAATATATATAAATATATAATATAAATATTATATATAACAGTGTTTATTCTAGTTCACCAGATAGTGCGCTGGAATGGTTTCATGTGTAAGTATATATTTTAGATGCAAGTTTTACATTCAGCTCGTTACTAGTACTAAGTGTTACTACTTCTGAATTCAAAAGCATTTCAAAATATTTAAATTATTGCACAGATTATTATATTTTAATTATTTCAGATTCATGTTTTAAAGTCTATGTTTTTATTTCTTTATACTGTACTGACCCAATCACTGTGCAGTCACCACTAAAGCTCAAACAAAGATTTGATGTCATGTATTTCTTCTTTATGTAGCTTGGGGAGAAGACAACTTCCGCCTCCTTCACATGTACAGTCTTCACACAAGTTCCTAAAGTCTGTCACTGTGTTACTGAAAACAAGATCTGATATTAATGTGTTCTGCGGCACATGTAAACGTGAACTTGTTGCCACCCTATAGGCGCCGAAAAGCGGATTCCCTGGTAAAAATTATGAAAATCCAGTGAAATCAAATGAGCGGCCCCACGCTGTTAGGCTGGAAGATTCAGGTTAGGAACTCATGGTAATGTGTAATGATTTTATTTTCCCCGCCATATTTCTCTTTAGATATGTTTTCTGTTGATAATAAACTCGAGCGTAATTATTCTAGTATGAATAAAAACCGAAAAACCCTTAATCTTTACGTTTCCGTTTGAAATCATTTACAAAAGAAGTAGTCTTATACGTTCATTGCAGGCCAGAGATAAAACATGTATTGAAGCAAACGTTTACCCTAGACTAAGAGCAAGTTAGACTAAAAGCAAATAGGTTTTTCACCAGGTGGAAAAATGTTCCAGCGGCTGCATTTATTTTAATAGCCAAACTTTGATTTTGAAGGCCTAAAAACATTCATGTAATGATGAGTTAATAAGTTTTTCATGCATTTGAGAAGCACCAATGTGTCCACATCTGTAAAAAACTGTGCATCTCGAGTTCCGTATTGAAAGAAGAATATATTTTTAATAAATAAATAATATTTAGACATCAAAGTTTCGGTTTCTCTGAAAATATACGTTTTAAATTACTTATGTACCTTTAGATTTTTGTTTCTGTGGTTAGTTCAGGTGTGCGTGCTGCCAGTGTAGAATGGAGACTGTAGTTATTGAAAAAGCGATTATCTAAATGGTCAGTTCAGATATTGGCGAGTACCTTTACGCCATCCATTTTTACGCACGGCACAAAACAAGCTGGTCAAGTGATTTATTTTCTTTCCCTTTTCTTTTTTCTTTCTTTCTTTTTAGAAAGACTAATGCAATGTTACTCTTTGTATCGATAACATCACAGACTTCAGTTTGACGTAAGGCAGCTGCAGAGACAAACTAAGGTAAACTAAACTACAGAAAGCTAAAGAGAATCTGCTCATTCTCTTCTCATATCACAGCTGGAAACTCATAAAATGTTTTTTTTTTTCTTTCACTGACACTCCTCAAATACTCTCATTTCTGGTCTTGTCCTATCACGTGATCAACTGGTCTCATCCAATAGTTACGCTCCCTTTACTTCTCTCGGTCCAGTGGGCTTGTTGCGTCAAGGCTGCGGCTGGGATGTAAACGGAGATTCGGCCGGTTACTGAAAGTCTTTGCCACCGAACAACACACCGTCACTCCAACAAAGCGGCATACCGTGCTATTACAGTGCGCTTTACTGTAGAAGTACATTTCTTGAGCTGTTTTTGTGTGTGTGTCCGCGCGCGCGTGTGTGAATGTGTAGTGAGCACAACACTCGTCAGTCTCATTCAGCCAATGTAGCAGCTTAGCGCCAGGAACGGACAGAGTCTGAGACACACTAAGGCCAAAACGGGGAAGGGTGGGCATATGACAGCCTCTCTAGTACTCAACCCTCGCTGGCCACTGGAAACGGTAATGTTTGTGTATGACAACAACGTGGACGACTTGAACAAGAACATGGAGGGGCTGGTAGGCAGCGGCAACTTTGCAGCGGCCACTGCAGCAAGCCAGTGCCGCAACATTATGGCACACTCGGCGGCCGCCGCTGCTCTGGGAGGCCACCCGTCCAGCTTGGTGCACTCTTCAGGTGGGTATTCCACAGTGGATGTGTCCGCTTCAGGCTCCGGTGACACCGCTGCCTCTTCGGGGAAGCAATGTGCGACTGTGCCGCACCAGAGCTCGTCCGCCTCAACCGCATTACCCTACAGCTACTTTGGTAACGGCTACTATCCGTGCAGGATGGGTCGGGGTCCTCTTAAGTCGTGCACTCAAGCTGCCGGAGCTGCTCTCAGCTCACAGTACATGGACACAACGGTGAGCTCAGACGAATATCCGAACCACCGGGCCAAGGAGTTCGCCTTTTACCATGGCTATGCCAGCCCATACCAGTCGATGGCCAGCTACCTGGATGTGTCGGTGGTTCAAACGCTGGGCACTGGGGAACCACGCCATGACACCCTGCTGCCCATGGACAGCTACCAGCCCTGGGCTCTGACCAACGCCTGGGGAGGACAGATGTACTGCTCCAAAGACCAGGGACAGGCCGGCCACCTCTGGAAGTCCGCTCTGGCTGGTGAGTGCTGCTGTTTTCAGGGTTCATAATGACAATTTTAAAACAGTTTAATAGAACTCTTTGTAACTTTTTTTTGTAACTATGGCGCAACTGAACATATTTATTTAATAACAATTAAATGTAATAACAATTAAGAAATTAACGACTTGCCATTTGTTAAAACATCAAAACAAAAACATCTTGGATGATTTATTTGCTCAGATAGCTAATTATTGTCTTCATAAATTTAGACTAAAGTTTGGCGGTTATTGCAATGAGTTTCTTTTCAAAAGCATAGCAATAATGTGCTTGAGGTTTGTGGCGGCTGAGGTTAATCACAGCCCTTGAATCCCTTTAGGGCGTCACGTACAAGTGAAAATTAACGACATGTTACTTGGAGCCTTGATACTGTGAGGATACCGAGATGTTGCAGATTCTAACTTAGAAATGAACCTTGCATTACCATCTCTTGGTGCAGAGTGAAAAGCATTTTGGTGTTTAATTCAATATAATTTATTAACCAAAGGAGATAATCATTTTATTGATGGGGCCTCCTAGATAATTTAGTGGTTATCATAATGGTTATTATGATGAGAGACATGTTACTCTGCTGTCACTGCTAAAATAAATGAATGAATGAATTAAATAAATAAACAGATACATTAACTTTTATTATTAAAATTATAATTAATTCAATAATAATGATGGAAATAACAAATCCCGTTAGCGCAATAATCACAATGTACAGGACTGTAACGGCCACTCCACTTCTCTCGTTATTTAACACACACATAGAATGAAAAAAAGCAACGTCAACACAAAGTCAGGAGACGACACAAAATGCTGTCTTTGTGTCAATCTGTGTAGAGTATAATAGATGTGTGCGCTGTACGTAAAGACGCATTTTGCTGATCAATTTTAACCTAACTCAGACTGCAGACACCCGTTTCCCGTCTGCCTCGCAAGATTGTATCCAATCCGATCCAAACATAAATTTCCCGTTCACTTCCTCAACGATGCTAAATTGTGCTCGACAAATAGCACAATTACAGAAATCGTGAAGTGTAGAGTGTGAAAATATATCATGGTGTGTGCAGCTTCACATTCAGACTGCCCCCTTCTCCTTGACAGATGTGGTGGCGCACCAGAACGACGGCTTGTCTTTCCGCCGAGGCAGGAAGAAACGGATACCTTACACCAAGGTCCAGCTCAAAGAGCTAGAGAAAGAGTACGCAGCCAACAAGTTCATCACGAAGGACAAGAGGAGGAAGATCTCGGCCGTGACTAACTTGTCAGAGCGACAGATTACCATCTGGTTCCAGAACAGGAGGGTGAAGGAAAAAAAATTCGTGGCCAAAGTGAAGAGCAGTACTCCATAGCATGCAGGTCACGGCTCTTTGGACAACTTGCGACAGCTGAAATAATTAACAGAAAATGGAAAAAATAAAGAAATTAGAAGTGGGACTTCTGACAGACTGTGACTGTGCGTGAATCTGTGTGATTCAAAAAATGCAGGAGGACGGACAGATAAGAAAGCCCTCCGACAAACCTGCCGAGAGGCATTCTGTAATAACAGAACTTTCCTGACTGCTTTGATAATATATCTGTATAGTGTGTATCTTTCACTGTCAGTGTTGTCCGTGCCAAGTAGCCTATAGCATAACTACTATGCTCTCCATACTGTTTATATCGCATGTAAAACAGTAACCAAATCACAGTGTAACACTTAATAATTTTTGTCCCATCCTAATAAAGGTCTTATAATTTTCAGGCCTGTTTGTTTGCCTACTCAGGGCGTAGAAAATGATTTTAAACCATATTTAATATGGAAAACTGATATCCAAAATTAGACAAACAGAAGAGGAATCCATTTTGCGCTTGTAGATTAAAACTGTTCATGAAAGACTAAATTCATTTACCAAGTCTGCTTTGGAGGAACCCTACCTCTGGCGAAGGCCTGTTTCATGGAATGGCAAGCATACCGTTTTTTTCAGGCCTGTGATTACTGGAACCGCGTGTGAGAGAAGAAACTGCAGTTATTGTTATCATATACATTA
Organism: Hemichromis elongatus; assembly: GCA_015108515.1. NCBI lineage: Eukaryota > Metazoa > Chordata > Actinopteri > Cichliformes > Cichlidae > Hemichromis > Hemichromis elongatus. The sequence continues at coordinate 8,910 of VUQR01011902.1, forward strand.
GACACGCGCGCGCGCGCGCGCACACACACACACACACACACACATATATATGCGTGTGTGTTAAAAATGTTAATAAAAATATTATTAAAAACATGCTAAACAAAAGCATCTGTTTCTTTTCTTCCCTAATGTACTAACGTAAAATACTGACGAGATGTTTAATTCTATTCATAACATTAATATTGCAGAGAACAAACGTGAACAGTATTTTAATTTGAAAGAAATACACAACTTAACCTAGCAATTCATATCAGTTCAATATTTCGTGAATATCTCCTATATTAAACACACATACAGAACAAAACAGAATAGAGACTTTAAATCGTGTTATTTTCTTTGCGCTTACTGTGTGTGCGTTTGGGAGAATCAGGAGGATGGGGTGACTAAAAAGACGTTCCCGTAGAACAACAACTGAATTGTCTGTGCGTGTTTCTACAATTATTACTTTTGCCTGCAATGTATGTAACTCTCTCCAATACCAATTTGTATTGGGGGACTGTAGGGGGGTGTGACCTTGAAAATAGGCGTGTACCACGAGCAAGTCTTCCATGATTATTTTATTAAAACCGGGTGGGTGACGGACACCACTAACAATACACACAATATATACGGGCGACTGCATGCACCACAGATTACTGCGACACATGATCTTAACACAGTTTTTACTCACTATAGTTTCAGTGCGATGTTCCGCCCTTTAACATTACTGTGCTTGATTGTGTGGATGCAAGACAAATGCAAATGGGCGGCTATAAAAATCGATAAATGCCGCCCCATTTCATAAATGTTCAGCATTGGCGAAGTCAAAAAATTTCTTGTGTGAACTTCTTGCGCCACGCTCAAATCTGAGTCCTCAATCTAAAAACCACGAGCACCGTTTTGCTAGTTTTTGAATTTAAAATGTTTGACTGTGTTTTATTAGCGACGATCCAAGTTCTAAACATTTCCTTTAATGTTCAAACATAACCACCATAACCACTTACACGTTTATTGCTGGGGCAGACCGGAACTTATCGCGGAAATGCTCATGTCTTTACCAGACACAAACATTGTGGTTAGTAAGCTTTATAGATGCAGAATGTGCTGATTGGCTTGATAACCACCTTCACTTGAAGGTCATTTGTTTGGAAACGCACACAATGTAGGCTCAACTGAGTTTCAAAGTGTTTATTGGGAGAGGGTGTAGTGACACATTTGAGAGGGTGCTATAACCGAAGATCTTTGAAACATTTTTGATGCAGTTTTGCGTTTCCAAAACAAGAGTGTAATAATCACATAAGGTGTCCAGATTCTAACAAATAGGCGGTAGAGCAGGTCATCTACTGATCGCAACGTTGGAGGTTCGGTTCTTGGCTTCCCCTTAGTCTGCATGCTAAATATTCTTGGGCAAGATTCTAACCACAAGTTGCTCTCCGAATAAAAATAAAAATACAATAAACTGTGCATGTTACAGGATTATCATTTAGCAAGTACAGGCCAAATATATTATAATATATTTCCAACTTTTGGTTTGTCTTTATGGTCCCAATCAATAGTCTGTATGTGCTCAAGCCAGTACTCTCTTTAATTATGGTCAACTGTTTCTCTGGTAACAGGTTTTGTATTTATGTTTAGATGTAGCCACTGATTGGCATAGCTTTTTGGGACACATATTGTCATGGTACTTTGTGTTTCAAATTCTGATTTAATATTCTTTGAATATTATTGTTTTGGTTATCTTTATTTCTTAAGTTCTTCCTCCCTTAGTATTTATCTGTATGTAGTCTCTGTTCCCATGTCTACTCTGTGCTTTTCATGTGTCCCACGTTTCATGTCTGGTCACACTTGTCTCTATGTTTCCTATGTCTCCCCTGTCACTGTGTTAAGCTTGCATGTCTTGTGTGTGATTTTATATCTATGTGTTTCCTGTTTTATTTTGATAGTTCCTTGCCCTGTGTTTAGTTTATTTAGTTTTGCTTCCTCCCCATCTTGTTATGGCACATTAGTCCTAGCTGTGTTTCCCTCCTGTTTCCCACTCTCTTGTTACTCTTGTGCATTTAAGACCTGTGTTTACCTCTGTCCATTGTTGTTTTGTGATACCGCTGTAGCTGTGTTCCTTTGTGTGTCTTGTAATTCCTAATTCTAGTTTCTCAGTTTATTAGTTTTAGTCCCCCATTTCTAGTGTTTAGCGTTTGATTTAGTTTTCTTGTATTTAGTATTTGAGTTTTTGAACAGCCAAAATAAAGCTGCCTCCCATTGTTCACTCTTTCATTTTGTGAGTCCTGTATTTGGGTCTATTCCTGCCTGCCACACAACCAGACCTTGACATATATACTATGTGACTTCGCATCATATTTCCCCCCAAAGTGACAATGAAAAATAATAATAGGAAAAAAGACCAAGAATCTATTTCTCAGAACATACTGCTGTTCAATTTTGTTTGTGATAGTTTCTATCTTATTAAATATTTGCTTCAGCAAGAGTACTGGCAAGGATTAAAGAGAACCTATTTCTCTTATATTGGCTTCTCTTCATTGGCTCCCTGTTAAATCCAGAATTTAATTTAAAATCCTGCTCCTAACATACAAGGACTTAAATAATTAGGCTTCATCTCGTCTTACTTGCTGAGGAGTCGGCCATTTAGACAGGCTAACCTTTTACATCTACATTTGGGTAAAAACCAGATTAATAAGTGCTAGTTCTAAATGTCCTTCAGAGCTAGTCACAATGCCTCAAGATTTGGGACAAGGGCACAAGGAACAAAATGCTGTGCAGTCCAACATTCTGAGGGATATTTGGACACCCTCATGGCCCAACATTCAAATGACTGTACAAGGAAAGCTTTCTTGCTCTCCATGCAGTCCCTTCCAGTGTTTTTGAAAAATATTGCAGGTTGTTTGCTCTTTTGCAGCTACTCACGTAAAAAGATCAGACAAACCTGTGATCCAGCAAAGAAAACATCAATTTTATTGTAACAGAAATTTTTCAAATTCAGGAATTGTTATTGAATTAAAACACTTTTCAGAATGTCTTAAAAACTGTTTTGGTCTATATGCAAATTTCTACCTTGACTCTCCAGAAATACGTAAACAAAATCATTTTGATGTGCTCTTTTTTCATGGCTGTAATTTTTTTTCCTTGCAATGTCTTTTAAATCTTAGGATGAGAACATATTTTCACTTATTTACATTGCACTGAGCATTCCATATGCACATTTTCATTGAATACAACTTTATTTGCTTTGCCAGGGTGATTTGGCAGAACTAAAGTGAATCTCCAGGTTCAAATGCACATTAAAGCATATGCTTTATTAATTAGAATAAACAGGACAGCAGTGGTTATTTTTGCTTAAAGCAGGCAGCACCAGGGAATGCACATTATTGAACTGCTGGATGCATATATGAAGAGTTTGTTAATTGGTTCTATTAAGGAAATAATACTTAAAAATAGATTTATAATTCAAAAAAGAGGTGCATGCATGTGTGTTACCATTAAACATTAACACTGAACTTGACAAACAGCAGTGTGTTCTGCAGGCCTGTTGACTTTCTTTACTGCTCTATCTCTTTCCTTCTTCAAACCAACAAAACTGATGGAAGACTAAAGGCTCACAAAGCTACTCCCCTTTATTTCGCATACTAGAGAGGAGGAGGAGAAGATGAAAGAGAAAGCCTTTGAGCTGGACCATGCTTTCACGTTATTGACACATAGCTACAGAGAACCCCTTTAATCCACACATGGATTTTAAATATGTCATTTAACTGAACATGCCTTTTTTCCTTTACTAATGAAAAAAAAAGGCATGCAGCATCTAATGTATTACTATGCAAAAGTCTAGAGCACGATCTCAAACTTCGATGAGCTGTGGGCCACTGCTGGCACTGTCCTCTCATTGGACGGTCACTTTAGTGTTCAAGTAGTACAAAACAAACAAACAAGAAAACAGCCAAAAATATTTCTGAAAATGTTTTGTTTGTTTTTTAAACTTCAAATACTTTATAACAAGACATAACTGCAAACGTCAATGTATTTTTTCCCTCATGCTTAACTAATCGAAGCCTTCAGTTGAACTACCAAATAAACAAATTGGTCCCCTCTTTCTGGCCAGACACGTGGAAGCATTTCTGCCATAATTTTGTTTGTATTTAACAAAATAAAAATGCAGACATAAGTGTACACATTATTTTTTTTGACTGCTATTGAAAATTGTTTTCTTTACAAATAACTCCCACTGAACAAACACAGCCAATCCCTCAACATGATTGAACTCTCTGCTCATATTGCCTTCATATTAAATCCTTTTTTGCTTTTTAAATTATTTATTTAAACATTGCACTTAAAAAACAAACAACTCCTCCCAAACAAAAAAGGTAACTTCAACGACCAAATTGCAAGTGGCCCCAGAGCAGTAAGTTTGAGAACCCTGGTCTACAGTCACCCCTCATTTCTTTATATTTTACTTCCATTTTTAAGGAAGTTATTTGGCTAATTTGTATCTTGTTCAGGCCACTCCTTGTACATGAACTTTGTCAGAGGAATGTTTTTAGTTTGTTTGTTTGTTAAGCCTCTTAAGCCTCATTTGTTAATAACTGAATTATGAAAATGTACCTAACTGAAGGTATTAAACAGTATTGTTTAAACACATAACAGACAAGCACTTAAAATTGTATTTTTAAATACACATTATACTAGCAGCTTCCCACAAAAATAATCCCCCCCTCACCCCCATTTTCTTATCTGAATCAACAAAAATGCTAATGATAACACAGTTTTCAGTCATTTTTTTCACCTTAGGATATTTCCAAGGAGGTATTAGCTGAAAGTTGGCATATCCTGGCATGGAATGCAATGCAAGCAAGAAACCACTGCTGTCAAGAAGACATTTTTAAGGAAAAGAAACAGCATTACACAAGAACTAGATTAATCAGTGTGGGATCATCAAAACAGACAATGGAATAAAAAGCAATCAGCATCCAAAGAGAGCTGGAAGAAACCTTAAAGATATTACAACAAAGCTTGGTTAAGTTTTTGTTCAGGTATAAAGTGGTCGCACTTTTTTCCATTTATATAATAGTGTATAATAGAATTTATTTGATAAATTCTATTATACACTTAGTCAAAATTCAAGATTGCATCAAACCAATCATTTTTTAGAGACTAAATTGCTAGACTTAAAATGACAACAATAAAAAAAGAAATCACACAAAAATTAAATAACTGTCCAAAAGAAAGATGCCTATGAACATTGCTCCACAGCTGGGACTGACAGTGGCGTAAAGTGAAATTAAATATTATAATTAAGGGGGTCACAATGATTTTATTATCAGATGTGTTATGTGTGCAAAAATAAATGTATACATTTATAGAAGGAAAACAGCTTTGAAAGGATTGAACTGTACACCCACAAACATGTAAGTCATTTCACTATACCTGTGATCTCAAGAAACGTGCCTTTACTTTGTCTGTATTTTGCCTGTGTACAGAAGTATGCAATGACATGTTTTACTCAGTAAAAATAAGCCAAAAAACAAAGAAAATTATCACAGAAATTAATTAAAGAACTTAAATTGATTTTATTCTAAAAAGTATGATAAAATGCTTTAGTTGAGTTATGACTAAGGCTGCAATAAAGGATAGAAAAACTGTATTAAATTTTAAAATTAAAATAAAAGTATTATTTATCACCGCTAAGCTTTATAAATTACATAGCCAAAACTAATCAATAATCAATAAAATTCAGTCATTCTAAAGT
>VUQR01011903.1:0-13275 GCA_015108515.1 Hemichromis elongatus
AAATAAAATTAAAATTAAAAAAAAAAAAAAAAAAAAAAAAAAAAAGCAGAAAAAAAACAGTGTGAGATGAAAGGACTACAGGCGAGACATTAAGATGCTACTGCAGAAGTGTACAGTGTAAGACTGATCGAGTGGCCCCTATGGAGAAAAAAACCTCTAACAATGGGGGTCCATGGGCTGCACTCACAGCATTTGGTAGCAGATGATGAATGTGGGTTCAACTAAAGTAATCTTCCCATGGCTTGGAGTTGGTCCCTTGAGTCTTTAAAAATATTATGACACATTTTCTCACAGTTTGACACAAGCCCTTTGATCTCAAGACAAACAAATATTTTATTTTTATTGCACCTAAAAGACGGAGAAGAAACAGGGTGAATGGAGAGTATAAGAAAAGTAGTTGGCCTTATTGTAGCCTAAAAGGCTGGGGCTTAACCCCTCGTTCTGTGTGTCTTTGTGGACTGTGCCTGTAGTCACAGCTCCGGGGTCATGAATGTATGCTTGTGTGTCTTTTTGTTCAAACTACTGTGTGTCTTTGCATGCCTCAGGTCTTTGAAGCCTGCGCTTGTCCTGCTAGGGAGCACTCTGAGCCTTTCTGTGTGTCTTACCTCCTCCATAGGGATGACCTGGGCATAGCCACCTCCTGCAGCTCCCCCTAGGCACAGGAGGAGAGGAAACACGGTGAGAGGCAGGCAACAGGACAAGGACATACAAAGGAACAGTGCTGAGTGTTGGACTTCAAATGAACTGCTCCACCCGAGAACAAAATGTAGAGCTGACCTCACACTGACAAAGATAGCTAAACTTGTCCAAATGCCACTGAACGTATTCACTAGAAATACTCACAATTTGAAACATTAAACATTGATTACAATGTGAAAATACACTATTCAATCATAGTTTTCTTACAAAACAGAATTTTAGAGAAAACACTCATTGTTTTTGGAGAAAATAATTTGGAATGACCAACAGTAAAGTAAAATAAAAAGGATCCAAATGAAGGAATGCCAAGAAGCACGCAGAGATGACAGCATACATTTCAGGGAGGATAAGCCAAGCACAGTTAGCAAAAAGACTCAAGTATTCACTGCTGACCTTTAACCCCAAAAGTAGGTCCCTGAGATGGTTGACGGAGACAGGCAAAAGAGTTGAGCTTAAGATGGGCAGACAACGCCTGGACTAGGCCGACAGTCACTGTGCTTTTACCTTCACCCAGTGGGGTGGGAGTGATCCTGTAAAAAGAGAAAATACAGAAAATGTTTCAAATATGAGACTTTTTCTGGTGTGCACAATATGACCCTGTACTGTGGAGTCCCTCAGGGGTCTATACTTATCTGTACCTATGTTTTTTCTTTTTTTCCCCCCTCCAAATACGCTACTACATAGTCAGATTATGCAGAGAAGTAACATTTCATTCCAATGTTATGTCGATGATACACAGCTCTATCTCCCAGTAAGAAATCTAGGTGTGCTCTGAAGAATACTGCAAGGATACAATCTATACTCAGTTTTAGTAACACTAGCACTTATGCTTTTATTTCCTCTACGTTAGATTAAAATTTTCTTTTAACATATCAATCACAAATCAATTAATTGTATTGGCTAATTTACAAATTATTTATAAACTTGTTTTTTAGGTTTATTGGGTGTTTTTTGTTTTGGGGAAGAACCTTGTAATGCTAGTTTTGTACTATACAAATAAACTTTAATTTTGTTATGAAGCAGAAGACAGGACAAGAGAGGATTTGGTCAGTCACTCACCCGGCAACCAGAATATATTTGCCGTTAGGCTGTGACTGGAGGCGCTCCAACACAGAAAGTTGGACCTTAGCTTTGCTCCTCCCGTAGGCTTCGAGCTCTTCTGGTAGCAAACCAATCTCTTCAGCCAGCTGATCTACTGGTTTTGGTATCTGAGCTCTGGATATCTCTAAATCACTGCCAGAGAAAACATATAGACTCTGTGGATAATGGTTCTACACACTACACCTTATTCAAAAAGCATTCAAATGAGGTATACAAGAATCCTGGTAAGATACATAAAGTTAAATTCCAGTCTTCACCACACAGTGGTCTATACCTTGGTACAGGAGTTAAGGGCTGCAGTTTAAGGCTGCGCAAATGCCAGGGTTGGTATTCCTGACCCTTGAGCCACCGACTGCAACTCTGGACAACATTCTAATGTAGAAAAGCGAAGGACAGAGGAAAGCTATAGAATAAGTAAGAAGGATTATGGTAAGCAAAAGACAGAAGTCACATAGGAATATATATAGATAGATATATACCTGTGTTCTGTAAGCTGCTGTGAGGTTTTCTAATCCAGATTTTGAAGACAACCCAAAAGCATTTTCATCTAAAACAAACAGCAACAATATTAATGCACACAATAAGTACACAAATCCACACACAAACAAAAAAAGCATGCGATAGTGAAAGCAAACCAGTGCATCTTAAACTGCAATTTCACTCATTTTTATTCATTTTTAAACAATAACTTTAAAAAGTGCCCCACAATGCAGGGCTTTAAAATAATTTCATGTTCACTATAGCACAGGTTGATGGAAACGCAATATATAATGCAATACCTTTCTCCAGAATTGGCTTAGAATAAATGATAGCAGCCCCTGGTCTAACCCAGGTTGGTGGAACGTACATATTTCCAGCATCGAGCAGGACCACAGCATCAGCCTGCATAACCTGGAAAAAAAAGGAGAAAATGTTAAAGAGGAAGAAGAATTTAAAATAATAAAATGTTAATGACCTTAAAGAGCCTCTCCGGAAAAATGTCTCTGAACAGCTTTCCATTAGCAAAACTGCTCCAGTGAGCTGTAGTAAAAAGAAAATACTGAACCCGTGTGGCCAGCAACTAACATTGCATGTAAGGTGCTTTACTGTAAAATTATGGACATTCAAGTAGAAAGTAGATTGACGACTTCATAAATCTCTAAATAAAATAATTATAATTCTGAAAAAAATATTTATAACAAAATAACAAATTTAAAAAACAGACAAGCTGACTCAACACCAAACCTAATAACATACACAGTTGTGGTCAGAAGTTTACACACACTCATCACAGGGCACGAATGTCATGGTTATTTTGGGCAAAGAGAAATGACCCGTTGTATTCAGTCGTGATCACTAACATTAAGCTAACAGGCCTTGGCAGGGTTAGATGTGTGCATGCTTCTAACTGTTAGTCTACAACTCCTCTCTCTTGAACGCTAACTCTCTATTTTGCAGAAAAACCATTTTATACATTTTAAGGGTTAACTGAAACAACTTCTGGAAGAGGCGGTTTCTCAGAAACACCTTATACATAAATTCGTTAATTAGGACAGCGATTCTGACGTAGGTAGCTACTATAAGGCACCATTATCTACTGTGAGTGCACAATGTCACACCTGTGCCTGCAGGGTTTTGGAGCCCCAGTGACTCTTCAGAGTGACCATTCCACTTCGTTCAATCAGGCACTGCACGGCCAGCTGAAGGGGTCCCTCTCCACCAACCAGCAACACAGCTTTTCCCTCCAAAGGAGCATCTGTAGGAATGTTTAGAATGATCATTAGTGAGTGGAAGTGCCCCCGGGTGTCCATGGACTCCTGGTCAGGCCCCCCTTATTTAACTATATATGAAGCCAAATTATTAAATAAAGGCAAAATATAAAAAAATAATCTTAAACCAACATTTTTTTAATGTACCTTCAGCTTATAACATTTTACATGTAAGTGTTCATCATTTTTATTAAAGTGCTTTGAAATCTTTAGTACTTGTATCAGAAGTATTGAAAATATCTAAACCTACCAGTTGAGTAAATTATCAAAAATATTATTTTTTTTTAAATCCCAGAATGTGGTCAAATCTTACCAAATTCAATGTCTCTCCTTCAGCTCTTTATAATATACCTATTTGGTCTCAAGTACAAGTCCACATATTTGTTGATTTTTTTTGCTCATGCTTTTTTGTAATATTTTTTAAAATGATAAATTGGAAGATGTTTTCTAAAGTCACCGTTGTCTTTACAATAAGCACAGAAATTGTATTTTCCTGTTAAGTATCTGATCTGAGTTAACAGTAAAGGATACCAATGTATTTTACAGTGAATTTAAAAAAGAAAAAGAAACATCAAGAGAAACAACATTTTTCAGTGTGTCCAATTTAATTTCTAGTGTTTATATTTCATCCAATCAGAGCACAGTGACTGGCTCTGGTCCACAGCATGTCTTTTATCCCGTCTTCCTTCTCTCTCCCCTAACCAGTTGCGACAGATGGCAGCAGATTTGCTCCCCTGAGCCTGGTTCTGCTGGAGGTTTCTTCTCCTTAAAAGGGAGTTTTTCCTTCCCATAGTTGCCAAAGTGCTTACTCATAGGGGGTCATATGATTATTAGGTTTTTCTTTATATATATTATCGTAGGGGCTACCTTACAATATAAATATGTTTGTGAAGGCTCCCAGTCATCCAGGTCATCGTAGTTTGGAGCTTGGAAAGAAAAGTGTCTGGACTTCTTTAAGTTTCCTCGAAGACGTTTCACCTTTCATCCGAGAAGCTTCTTCAGTTCTGAACTGAAGAAGCTTCTCGGATCGAACTGAAATGCAAAAATATTTCAAGCACACCGACTGCAATTCATTTCTTTTTCATTCAAACTGACGCTTTAGGGTCAACTGTTTATTTAAACTATAATATAATACAGTCTATTAGTTACACACACCAATTCAAATGCACTTAATCAGAACACTTTGTAAAAAGTGACGATTTTTCTCATTGGCTAAAAATATGCACCAACTCTATTTCTGGCACAAGCTGCATCAACCTGTACAGTTTAGTTAAGGATGGCAGAAAGTCAGGCACATAAATGGTTTCTTGAGCATCAACTCGTTTTTAAAATTGAAGTCTCACAGTACACTTGACGTTCCGCTTCCGACATGTTTCCTGTTTGCTTTGACACTGCGTGAAGAGAGGAAAACCTTCAGTTTACTAAAGCAGAAACTCACCATGGTTTTCCAGCAGATCCAAAATAGCACTGGCTACAGGAGGCACAAAGCCTTTGCTCAGGTCTCCTCGTATCAGACGGCCCATATTCAGGTCTGATATGCTACAACAAGAGAAAAACATAAAGAAATTACTATTTTTTTATTTAGCCATCCACTTTTTACAGGCCATAACAGTTGATTAAAGTGCAATGGATAACAGTAGACATATTAATAACACAATCACACATAATAAATGTTAAAGACACATCACAGGAGAATATATCGTTTTCATCATGATTAGGGTAAAAAGTTTTAATCAAAAGCAACATATATACTTTTCCTCTGAATAATCTATCCTCAACTGAACCAGATCTTATCAATTTGTCATGATTAAGAAGGGTCCCCTGCTAATTTTCTCATCACGTGTCTACACACTGGGCACGAACATCCTAATTGTGTGCAGTCCTTTCTGATTTGGGTCAATCGGACACGCACCATGAGTTAATTCATTTATATTAAATTGGAGAACAACCTTGCATACATTTTTACATTTATAGAACTTACAAAATATATGCCCTCATAGTGCACTTCAGTTATCACAGTGAGTAAATATGTATGCCCCGGTTTTTACCCTTCGATATCCTTCTCGGGTTTTAGGGTGTCGAGGACCCGATTGGTGATTGAAGCTGGGGGGAGGTGAAGGTAGATACCATGCACTCTGGGGTCATCATTCAGCTTCAGCAACTCCTCTACAATCTACATGCATACATAATGAAAAATGACAATGACACACATCTGAGAAATCTAGTGACAAAATGACAGAAAAACAGGTGTGAAAATATTGAAGACATACCAAATAAAATTAGGTACATTATGTGGTGGTCTACAGAAAAGTCAAGAGAGACACAAACAACACATGCACCTTTAAAATCTAACAAATCAGCAGTTTTGAATGAAACAAAGGGAAAGTTGTACTGGAAATCCCTGAGGAGGTGAAAAACAGGAGAAAGGGGAATGAGATAGTGTATAAAAGTAGAGCAGCTGAGTTCTCCTAAGGACAGGCATGGCAACATAGATCACCCACTGTCAGCTCAAATGTCTGAGCTATTCCCATGAATTCCTTCTGTCTATATAGTTCAAGTGCCAGGCTCCAGTTGAATAAAGAGCCAAGAAGGTTCCTCCAAAGTCTCAGTTACATAATGTAGAAGAATACCATTAGGTGCTATAAAACCATAAAATCTGATTCAGTCACTTAGATGATATATAAAGAATAAACTGGGTTGAAATACTTGTCCATAGCTCTGAAGACCTGAACACACAAGCACCATAATCACATGTTGCACAAACATGAGAATGGTAATCATGTAGTGACTTGCTAAACTTTGAGGGAGGAGAAAGCGTTCTCTATTAAGAGGAAAATTAACTTGTGAGTCACATCAACTTACATCATCTTCACTGCATTCCTTTGCCAGACAAATCTGAGTGATGTTCAAACCAATCTGTGGACGAGGAGAGAAGAGTTATTTTGTAGACGTTACAAAAGAACAAAATGATCAAGCTTAAGAAGAGAAGTCACAAAAATCAGAAGCGGTGGTGTGGATTACCTTTGCTGCCATTTTCTTATTGATCTCCAGCATGCTATCATCTTCACCAGCCTTTGGGATATAATGAGCACAATGAAACAACCCACAGAACCCGGATTATATAGGAAAGCTGGGAAATAAACTGCAGTAAAAACAGACACCCTCAAGCTGGGAAGGAAATTAAAGCAAATCAGGAGACTTCTAGCATGACGCCAGTCTGGTAAATGTTTAGGCTATGCTTTTTTTCTAAGCATCAAAAATACTCAGACTGCTTACTACAAAATCAGACAGTGTATTTGCACTCATTCCGTTGTTCTATAACAGTATTCATGGTTTTCCTTACAGTACCTGTAGAATGGCTAACAAAGGTTGAATTGCTGGGTTTCTTTTCTGCAGACTCTCAATTGCTTCCCTGGTGCTCTGGACCACTTTCCTACAAGAGAAGACAACCTGGTTAGAAATACACATTAACCTATTAATGGGTACACGCAGGATAAAATACCCCCATCAGGAAAGTGGATAATACATAATTCAGTTCAAATACAGTTCATTTATATAGCACTAATTTACAACAACAACCACCTCAAGGTGTTAAATAATGCAAGGTAAAGACTCTGCAGTATTCCAGAAAGAACCTCAACACTCAAGCAAAGCCCTTTAAGCAAACATGAGGCAACTGTGGGAAAGAAAAGCTCCCTTTAACAGGAAGAACTCCTCCAGCAGAACTAGGCTCAGGAAGCAGCATAACTACAGGGGGATTATAACCTTTCCTTCTGAGTCTAATCTTAAAACTAGAGAGAATCCATCTCCCAAACCCAAACTGGGAGCTGGGCTGATAGCTGAATGCTCTACTTCCCATTTTACTTTAAAAAAAATACTAGGAACCATGGGTAAACCTGCAGTCTGAGAGCAAAGTGCTCTGTTAGGAATATATGGAACAATGAGGTACTATGGTGGCTTGCAACAAGGTGCAATGCAAAAAGCAAAAACATGCTGAAACAATGAAAAGCAGCACAAAATGTAACAAGAATTTTAAGCAATGTCTGCAGCACATGTAGCAAACTATGGAGCTGATGAGAAGGGGGAAACAGTCAAGTGCTATGTTCACTTTAATTCATAGACTAGCTTGTGAAATATGTGAGATAAATATTGCTTAGGACCTATCTTAGGACATTTTTTCTCTCTTATTTGCAGGAGTTTTCCTAATGAATGATGCATCAGGCTCTGAGGAGTAGAGGTGGGCGGGGCGATCCAAATATCGATACCAAAGCTTATATTATTACTGGATCAACACCAATAAATTGGTGACGATTCATCTCAGAATCCATGGCACACTGCTCTCTCCTACATGAGCCTTTTAAAATTAAAGTATCTGCATCGGTAGTTGTATATGCAATATTGACCCTACATTTACTTGGTATCGGATTGATACCAGGATTTGCATTATCGAACAGCACTAGCGTGAAGCTTGCCGATGGTCGTATGCAATATGTGGAATGGGGGTGAAATGTTTACATATACCTTAATATATACGTTAAGTCCAAAATGTAAAACTTCAACTGAATAAACAATTTTGTGGAAATTTTCATCAGATTTAATACAAATGCTTATATATATATGTGTGTGTGTGTGTGTGTTAGCATTAAAACTGGTCAACATCACTCATCCACGGCTGCGTGTTTTTACTCGGTTCCTTGTTCCTTATGTATTAGGGAACATGCTCAGTGCCGCGTGTTTAGCAACAACAGAAAACGGTTGCATCAGCTGGCTGGCGTCTCTGACAATACCGGAGACACGTGCAGAACTGGCTACTAGCCAGGGGCCAAACCGCCGGTGAGACCGGAAATGCTTACTACCTTTGTCACGTAGATAACCATCCCTCCAACGAACTCCCTTTATTTTTTAAGCTAACAGCTACAATAATTTGTCATGGTGCATCGCAATCAGACTTTTACGCTACATTGTTGTTACTGCTGTTGTTATTTTACCTCACAGGATTGTCGTGATCAGACTCATGCCCCCTCTGAGATTGTACTCCAAAGTTAACGGTAAACTTCGGGTTGGTGCTGGTGCTGGAGGTAGCGCTTGCCGCTCGGAGGCTCAATCGACTGCTGGTAATACCTATCGGTAGGCATCTTTGCGAAAACCCGGTGAATCTGCTTCCCGGACGGACTGGATGTACCCGGAGACTGCTGCAAGCACTGCGAATTAGCGCCAACTTCATTGTAGTTTTATGTTTTTAAAAAATAAGCAAGACTAAAAAAGTTTTCCTTCCCCTTTCGTCTCTGCCTGCGGTGATTAGTCCGGGTACGAAAAGAAAGTTAAGGTTGCAACAGGGTGCTGATGGAGGTGCGCTGTCTTCACGGGCAGTCGGAAAGATGAAAACCAGGCGGTCGGTTGTATGTCTGTGAAGGTTCTCAGTCATCCAGGTCCCATATTTGATTGGTTCCCCGCATCCCCCCACCCCCAAATGGCCAAATCCCATACAAAGAAAAGTCTTTTAAGACAACACATTGCGTTTAGGAGTAACACGTGGCTGTCTTGTTGTTAGTGTGTATATGCCTCCATAATATTTTGATTATCTAATAACGTGTGTAAACTACCGGGAACCGTTTCCTTACTCCAAATTCTCTGGTAAGGTGAGGTGAAAGTGGTCAAGTGAAAGACTGCTTGAATAAGACAATAAATGCTACATTTCTTGCAAGTGTAGATGTTGTTATTAAACCAGCATTTTAAAGTCCTCATATGTTTTCATTTGAAAATCCGGGGTACACTTGAAAGCAGCATCCTAACAAGAAGCGAATGCTTGCTATTGCGACCACGCGAATTCACGTGCTGAAGACACTGAGAGGAGTTAGATCAGTGGGTTCAAAATACACCTCAGTCGGTAAGTTAACATATCCATCCAATCCAATGCAATAATATAAACAAAGTAAAGGAGTAAAACTATATTTCGTCTCAGGCTCATTAAGAATCAACATTTCACTCACTCAAACATACACAGGAGGCCAAACAATCAGTGTTAATAATCATCGCCTCTACTCAACTTTCATATCAGGATACTTTAAACCCAGGTTTCCTAGCAGCAAGCAGCTGTCAATATACTCTTAAATCAGAGCAGGCACTCTTAAATTAACAGCATGTGATAAATCAGGCTTCTATACACAGAGTGGCTTGGTGGCCTAAGTTGAACTGGTAAGTTTAGCAGCATTGGTGTTCCCTATGATTGAAGCCTAAACCCTGATTTTTATCTTGAAATCGTGTACCAATCGGACAAATTTGATGTGTATCAGAAAGATTGCAAGTAAGGGATTTGGCTGAACATTAAAAAAAAATCTAATGTATTTATATATAAAGAGAATAATAATGCGTCTAATTCCAGTGAGACCAGGTTTGCCCTTGTGCTGCAATGATAGTTCAAAAGATGCAGATAAATATACTATAGATAAGAAACAGGTCAATATGTATTTTACAGCAGGAGTGTTCATCCAAATCTAAAGTTTTTATCTAGCCTCTACACCGCTTCCTACATCAACTATCCAGATAAGGAAACATAGTTTGTCTCTGTGCTATCAACAAGCAACTAAGCTGTGCTTGTGGTCCACGTTGGAGCCAAAACATGCAGTGCTAAACAGAGGACAGATCATTGTGCCCCAAATGCCTCCAGCAGACTTGACCTCCTCAAAATAGTAAAACTGTCACCAAATACAGGGGTTGACTTAAATCTAAACAAACTGCTAAGGGGTATAACTGTGTAGTAGTCAGAATAATAATAATTTAAAAAAAAAAAAAAGCTACTAAAATCCAAACTTGTTTGTGCATGTAGTTGTGGAAGCCATTTGGGTGTGGATAACATATTTACATAAGCTGCGCACACCTTGTCCTGCCTACTCTCAAAGTGTAGGCTGCCCTCCTCTGGTGGCCGTGTAGGTACTTCAGATGAGCCACAGCATCATTTTATTTTCTAACCATTTAAATAATTAAATATTACAATCAAAATTATTCAAAAGTAATTGAAAAAACAGTTTGCTTTAAACTGTGCATAATCTTAATTTATCGTACCCATTTCTGATCCAGAACAGTTTTATTCCTTTTGATAATTTGGGAATTCTAACTTATGGGATATCACATTGTGACAGAGACTCAGAGGATCAAGGGTCAGGAGAAAAATTGCTGACAGTGAATCAAAGTCTAGGTGCAAGTTTATGTTTACAAAGCTGTCCTACACAACTGACGCTCCCGAGGTGCAGGTCAGTGGAAGGTTGAACTGATCTGTCTACATTCCTAAAGTCACATGACTGACGGAGTGTCACAATTGTGCTGTAAGACAAAAAGCACAGCAGATTTTCAGTTTTTTCCTCAGCGCTTGCAGCACTGGTAACACGTGGGACTTTTTTCTGTGTTCACGTCTGGATTAGTAGACTTCCGATAATGGCCAAAGTTTGATTTGTAGAGATAAAGAGCAAACAGGTGAGGATCTTTCCTTTAATCTTCTCACTGTTTTTAGCTTTTTTAAAACTAAAAGCAGGGACAAATGTATCAGACACAGGAGAATGATGAACGATGCTGGTGTAGTGCTGATGCCTTTTAAGGCTATCACAAGTGTCCTTTATGCACTGACAACATTTAGGATGTTTCTCCAAGATACAGTTGATATGCAGAATCTAGTGCCCGGTTTTTAAAGTAAAAATGAATCTCTCTTTGGTAAAAAAGGAACATTGTTGACTACTCTTTAGAGAACCAGTTAGGCCAGTGATTGGCAGTGGGTGGATTATACTTGAAGGAAGAAGGAAAACTATTTTCATCAGATATGAAAAGCAAGAAAGGCGCCAAGTGTGTTTAAATTCAAATGAAAATGGTTCACTTCCTCATTGTGCTCCATCTCACATGTTAACCCACTTGAATGAATTAGCTTTAATAATGTGTGTTAAGTGAACAGAAAATCATCTTGACCTCTGTAACCTTCACTTGTTCTCCAGATCAGCCATGAGGGACAGACTGAGCCACCTGCAGGCGATGTCCGGCAGCCCTGTGGAGCCAGTGGAGAATGAAGACTCCACTCTCTCCAAGTGCCTCGGCAAAGTCGACCTGGACAACAGCCCTGCTCTGGCAGAAATCTTTTCCCAGGCAGAAGGGATCCATAAAGACATCCAGCTCATCCGCCTGGAGGTTAAAAGGCTTCGTGAGCAGAGCTCTTTCTTGTTCCAGGACACCTCCACTATTAAAAGGGACTCCATTGGAGCTGGCATAAAGACGCAGGCGGAGAATGTACTAGCGCGCCTGCGTGACATGGATGGCATGGGGCATAAGCTAGAAGAAAAACATGGTGCTAATTCTGCTGTGACGCGTATCGCCAGAACCCAGTACGCCTGCCTCAGTAATGGCTTTCGCGATGCGATGTTTGACTACAATGAGGTCGAGATGAGCTACCGTGACAGCTGTAAAGCCCAGATCCAGAGGCAAATGGAGATAGTGGGGCGTGAGGTAACGGGAGAGGAGGTAGAGGAGATGATTGAGAAAGGTCAGTGGAACATCTTCAACGACAACATCGTGACTGAAGGCAGAACGGCGCGCTTAGCTCTCTTCCAGATTGAGAAACGTCACCAGGAGCTGCTGGACCTGGAGAGCCGCATCAAGGGCATCCATGAGATATTCCTGGATATCGCCATGCTGGTAGAGGAGCAGGGCAACATGCTGGACTCCATTCAGACCAATGTTCAGAAAACCGATGAAGGCGTGCAGGATGCTCTCTTTAAAATTGGCAGGGCCAAACGCCATGATCGCAACAACCCATTCAAAAGAATATTTAAAAGGACATAGCAGCTCTTTTTGATTTTTTTTAAGCTGGCTCAGTCTCATCATGTGAGGGATTTGCTTTTAAACCTACATTTGACTCCTCCCATATTCAAAAAGGGTCACCAAAGCAGATACTTGATTTGGCTAAGTATTTTTTTTTATGTCAGATACTCTTCCTGTCACAGCCCCAAGGGGATTTGTCTACTTTGTGTCTAATGTTTTTGTGGGGGGTTTGTGTGCTTTTTTTTTTTTTAAACTGTGAATTTGAGAATATTTTTATGCAGTTTCACAAAAGAAATAAAACTAAGTAAAATGTATGATGTAGCTAAAGAAAGGCCAATTATTTTTTTATTATTTGTAGTCTGACTGAACTGTTAAACTTTGGCTGATCTTCAGAATCCGTTCATCCAAAACCCTGAAAGGATGGCAATAATACTGCGTTTTAACAGAGATTTAATTTTACATAGGTTATGCAGGGATTACACTACTTATGCACTAATCTGTTTTATTGCCTTTTAATTACTTTTTTAATGTTAAACTTTTTGTTAAACCCTGTTTTCTGTGCTTTTATTTTTAAATAAATATATTGAACATTTTTAATGTATTTGTTTAAAAATATAATCCACTTGGGCTCATTAAAAATGACTAGATCTGCCACACACATTTTAGGTAAGGCTCTCTTAAAGAGGCAGACACACTGTTTGCTTTTTCAGGCATCTCTGAAACTGTAAAACCTTCAGTAAATACTGCCAATGGATTTAGATTAAAAACGCCTAACAATATTATTTATTCTTTTTTATTAGTTTAGTATGTTTATTAGTATATCTATAGTGCTTGGATGTATGGAACTTAACCAACCTGTTAATGGACATCATAAATTGTGTGTTCTTGTCGGGGTACAGTGCAAGGAGCTGGTAAAACCACACAAGTC
>VUQR01011903.1:13295-30025 GCA_015108515.1 Hemichromis elongatus
CTGCCCTCACCTGCAGAAACACAAACCGGTACTGTGTAAGTCATTTGGGCGTGGCTGGGAAAATCTTGACGCGAGCTCAAATCAGCTCAGGCTTCATTCACTCATCTCAGAAATTGTCAGCGTAGCAGCATTTAGATATTAGGTCAAAGACGCAATGCTTGGCCAAGTGTCGCCAATGCGTTTTTTAAGCGCAACCGCCTTAAAAAGGTGATCTAGAAGGATCCATACCGAAAGTTTTACTTAATTGTACAAGAAGATAGACGCCAAATTGTATTTGGCACTCACATGAATGTTATACGCCCGAAGCTCACACCTTGGCCCACACAATTGGCGTCACAGCAAACCAAACCGACCGGGCTTCATTCCTCAAGTCACATCTCACAGCAGTTGCATGGCGAGGCGCAGTTGGTCAGCTTGACAAAAAAGAAATAACACAGTAAAATTCCGGCTTTTGCTCCAGACTTAGCAGCATTACGCATGTGGGGCCCATTGTTGTGCTCACAGCACAGAGCAGTCGAGAGCAGAACAGGAGGAGGATGCTGCTGAGGCACGGCGGTCACCTGACTACAGCAACGTACAAACTTTGATATCTGTGGACATTAAAGCGAAACAGGTGAGGATCCTTCCTTTAATCTTTAATCTTCACGAGATTATTTCACCTCGTTGCTCATGAACGGCGAAGGAAGATGAAATGATAACATACCCGTTTAAGTGGTGGCCCATCAGACAAATGAAAAGGGATTTTAAATTTGTTTTTGTTTTTTTAGTAGTAAATGAGATTTATCGTAGTAGAAATAGACACTAGCCTGACATATACACAGCCTAAAACCATATCCATATAGTTATGAAAAAAAACGCACACATTTCTTCTATAATTGTCTAGTTATTATTGTTTTTATATTTTTTTCTTATTGTACTTTACAATACATTGTGCCCAAATCTAAATATTTCCTAGATTAAAAAACAAACGAACAAAAAACACTGAATATTGAAACACTGAGTCAAGTATTTAATAAGTCTACCAAACAAACAAAACAACAAAAGTCCAACATGATGATAGGGAACACATGCATGTATTTATGATGCACCTTTAATCCACTAGATTGCATCTTAATTGAAAACTGTATGAAGGCTGTTTTGATCAAGGATACAGATTATCAGTTATTCTCAACTAAAAACAGTGACAAAATCAGATAGGGCAGTAGGGATGGGAAGGGTGTAGTGGCAGTGCCAAAAATGCCTTTAACTGATGTCACCGCCGTCCATTTTTCACACTATAAAGATCTTTTGCTTAGACTGTTTCTCAGACTCTGATATATAATTCTATCTGTGAGCTTTTAAAGTCAAAATGAATCTGGCTACCGACAGAAAATAAGTTGAAGGAACTAGTTTGGTAGGAAGGAACACCTATTACTATTCTTAAGAGAACCTGTTAGGCCAGTGATTGGTGCCGGGTGGATTATACGTGAAGGAAGAAGGAAAATATTTTTAACCTGGTATGAAACTTAAACGAGGTGTGGAAGTGTTTAATTATGAACAAAAAAGTTTGTGTGTGTGGGTGGGGGTGGGGGTGGGGGGGGGCATTCATATCGGCCCCCTTTTATTTAGTCAGCTTTACCAATATATGTTAGGTCAACAGCAATCAAAGAGAGAGAAAATCATCTTGATCTCTAACTCTAACCTTCACTTGTTCCCTAGACCAACCATGAGGGACAGACTAAGTCACCTCCAGAAGCTGTCCAGCAGCCCCATAGAGCCAGTGGAGTATGCCGAGTCCACTTTCTCTGACTCCTTAAGTAATGTTGACCTGGAGGATGAGTTGCCTCATGAAGCAGTGGTGTTTAGCGACAACAGCCCTGCTCTGGCCGAAATCTTTACCCAGGCACAAGGTATCCACAAAGACATCCAGCTCATCCGCATGGAAGTTCAGAGGCTTCATGAGCAGAACTCCCGCATGTTCCAAGCCACCACCACCATGAGCACTATTAAAAGGGACTCTAACACTATTGGAGCTGATATCAAAGCGCGGGCGGAGAACGTGCTAGATCGTCTACATAAGATGGACGACATGACGCAGAAACTAGAAGAAAAACACGGCACAAATTCTGCTGTGACGCGTATCGCCAGAACCCAGTACGCCTGCCTCAGTAATGGCTTTCGCAATGCGATGTTTGACTACAATGAGGCCGAGATGAGCCACCGGGAAAGCTGTAAAGCCCAGATCCAGAGGCAAATGGAGATAATGGGGCACGAGGTGACGGGAGAGGAGGTGGAGGAGATGATTGAGAAAGGTCAGTGGAACATCTTCAACGACAACATCGTGACTGAAGGCAGAACGGCGCGCTCGGCTCTGTCCCAGGTTGAGAAACGTCACCAGGAGCTGCTGGAACTGGAGAGCCGCATCAAGGGCATCCATGAGATATTCCTGGATATCGCCATGCTGGTAGAGGAGCAGGGCCCCATGCTGGACTCCATCCAGAACAACGTTCAGAAAACTGATGCTGTCATGCAGGATGTCCTCTTCAAACTTGGCAAGGCAAAACGCCATGACAGCAAGAACCCGTTTAGAAAGATGTTTTGCAGCTGTTTTCCATGCGTCGACTAATGAGTACAACAGGATCACCCAGCGAAGACGATGACCGCTAGCTCTGAGGATATTCAAAATGTTCAATGTGTCATGAAAATTTTATTTTCACAATATTTAATATCAGTTACTGCCTAATATTTTCTCAGAGAGTAAAATGAAGGTTTGAGGGAAAGGGTTCAAACTGCTAGGTTTAAATGCAAAAATTCTTGGGTTAAACTTCATAAAACTCTATTTATGTAATTCCTTGATTTTTAATGTCTGTAGTAAGGGTTTGAGCCATAACCTGTGTCAAATAACAATGACCTAGGCATGATGCAATTCAATTAAAATAACCTTGAAGACATGTTTGGTTTGTCGCTACAAATCTTGGCACTAATACAGTGGATGGGTTGAAGTAAAACAGAGGGTACCGGTATCAAAGCAGTTTAACAGGAATATAATTTCTGCAGGGATTGCAGGATTAGTGATGAACCATGCATGCTACTTTATTATGAGTTCCGTATATTAAAATGTTTTTGTCTGTCTTAAGTGATTTCTCTTACAAGTAAATCTAAAATATATTAAAATATAATCTGTTTCTGGGTTTATTTTTTAAACATACAATTCACATGAACACTAACATTTTTAAAGGGCCTGCTATGTCCTTACTCAAATGCACAGAAAACCTAGCACTGCAGAGAATCTGGACTTCCAGCTCAATGACAGCTGCTCTTTGTTATGATGCATAAAATGCCATTAACCAGCTGTTCAACCTGCACACAGGTGCTGTCACAAAACAAATAAAGCTGCAACAAACGCATTTTCTGAGACGTCTAGTCAAATTCCTTAGTTTTCTTGTTTCTTTCCTTAAATTTTCATTAATTCTTGTTTTTGGACACATCGCTAACCAGGAATGCCACCTTGCTTAATCCATTTGCTTGATTCATGAGGTGAAGCAATACTCCAGGAAGTATTTTGGGTCGCAGTGGGAAGGTTTAAGCGAGTCACCTGTGAAGGGGCTGGCAATCAGACGCAATGCTGAACAGAAAGTAGACGGCCAACTTCCTTTAGTAGAGTAAACACCTACTTGCTAGATGCTGAGCACCAAAAATGTCAAATGAGTCAAGTTGAAAGGATTAACTCGCCTTTTTCGTGGAGTTGCGGCCATTTAGAGAAGGTAAGATCATTTGATTTGTGACTTTAGTGATGTGTGTTTTTTCATAAGAAAAGTGTTGCCACCTGGAGGCAACTGGATAATTAATGGGACTTGCTGGCTATTTAATTTGGGCTCCACTCTACAGGCAACTCAAAGGGAAACTATGATTTATGAAGAGTTGAGAAGACTGATTTAAGTCTTTTATTATTAATTGAGACAACTTTTGAAGTGGGCGTTATTGGTTCAAACGGTGCAGAATGAGGAAATTGATTTTCTGAGCTTATGACTGAAACTTGATGTAAAGATACCTGCCATCTAAAAGCGCAGTAACGTGTGGAGTTGACAGACCTAACGTGGAAAAAGTACTTGGGTAAATGCAGAAACCACCATCCTATTGCAAAACCTCAATTTAAATTGAAATGTGTGCTCTAGGATGAGATTGTGCTTTCCTTGTTCCTGGTTTAAATGAGACATTCCTGTCGATCAGTTAGCTGTGACAGCTGACGGTAAAGGGTACTGCAGATAAAACTGACCTTACATTCATCAGTTGCATCATCAGTTTTAAAAAAAAAAAAATCTTTTAGATGGCTCTTAGAGTCTCATCACTTCGAAGAATAGAAAACCACAATCAGGATGGCTATAACTCAAATATATAATGTGTGTTCATGATATTAATTTTAAATTATGGATTTTATTTATTATACTGGAATTTTTAATTCTTTTTTTTTTTTTTACACTGGTCTCTCAGGCAGAATGCGGGACAGGTTGGAGAGGCTGCAGACCGTTAGAGAGGAGCAGGAGGAGTATGAACCTGACCTATTTGGGTTTGAGTATGATGTAGACAAGGGGACTTTGTCTCATCAAGCGGTAATATTTGAGAACTCCTCTGCTATTGAGGACATCCTAAAGGAGGCCCAATCAATACGCAAGGACATCTCCCTGCTCCACTTGGAGGTGGCACGTTTGCGCGCCCACAATGAACGATTTGGCACCTCCGTGCGGCGCTTCACCCTCATTAAAAAGGATTGTGACTCCATTGCCAGAGGGATCCAACAGCGTGGGGAAGCTTTGTACGCCCGTCTACAGGTCCTGGGTAAACAGAGCAAAGAGTTTGAGGAGAAAGAGGGCGCCAACGCTGCTGTTAGTCGCATTGCCCGTGTTCAGTATGAGTCACTGACCCGCGCCTTCCACAGTGCTATGACTGACTACAATAAGGCGGAGGAGGTTCAGAAGAATATCTGTAGGGTGAGGATCCAGAGGCAGGCCTCAATACTGGGAAAACAAATCAGTGATGAGCAGCTGGACGTGTTGGTGGACAAAGGTGGCGAGGGCTGGGATGAGCTGTCCCATGACCTTCAGAATCAAAGTGTACGCTCGTGCCGCACCGCGATGTGTGAGATCAAAGGCAGACACAAGGAACTGGTGGAACTGGAGGCCAGGATGAAGGAGATCCATGAACTGTTCCTGCAAATGGCCATACTAGTGGAGGAGCAGGGATCCATGCTCGATAACATTGAGGCTCATTTGTGCAACACTGAGGAATATATTGAAAAAGTCAACGTTCATATAAAGAAGGCCATACAGTACAAGAGGAAAAACCCTTTCCTTCAGTGTTGCCCCTGTCTACCTTGCTGGAAAAACGACCAAACTTTTTAGGACTGTGTTTGATGTAAATTATTAAAAATCTAAATAAATGTTTAACTATGTATGTAAAAGATATAGAAATACATGAAAAGGACAAAGTAATGTGCAATATTTTTATGAAAGATGATGGCAAGAAGTGCACTGAAGACGGTTCTTCCCTGGATAGCAGCACAATGTGTCTGTGTCAAGGGAAGTCTGTGATTTGATAAATTTTAAGCTAATGTTGTGATCAGAATTTACCCATGTATGTATTTGAGAGAAGTTTTCAAACATTGATGTTTTAAGTTGAGACTGTTATTGTGTTCAGTGATGCCCAAAATAAACTATAGCTGTAGGAAATTAAAATTGGCTTTTTGGTCTTGGATCAGAACCAGAACCAATCATGAGAGCGATGGGTCGAAGTATGGGTGGAATAAAAGTTTTTGGTGCTGGATTATTAGTTTATGGTTGCACATGAGCAGCTGTGTGCTGGACACTGGTGGCATCATATCTAGCTGGCATATTATACCATCGCAGATGTTACAAGTTTGATGCTACATTTGTTACTGAAGAATAAGGGGAAAATCTGCTTTTTAAAAAATCGGCTAATTTCTCCAGATTCTTTGAGTCTAAGTAAGTGTAAAAATATTCGACTTCCGTATGATCCACTGACTTAATCACAACTATTTCCTGAATGTGGAACAACAGCTGTACTGTGTAGCCTTTAACTAGATGTCACGTCAGACTTTGTGGACTGAAAGTTATATCAACAAGAAGTGCAATGAGTCTGATGTAGACAAGGGGACTTTGTCTCATCAAATCAGATGATTTACTTCTGACTCTTGAATAAATGCAGTAAACATGAGTAACTTGAGCAGTGAATTTAATCTGCTCAGGGGAAATGGTCTACAGGCTGAATCTTACTGTAACTTTCTCAGAAACTGTAAACTGAAGCTATAATCTGTACCTGCTTATGAACAGAAGATCAATAGAAGATTAGAAAAATGTTGTTGGTCAGGTCAAAATTTGGGGTAAACATCATGAAAGCATTGTTCCTTCCTGCCTTGTATGAATAATTCAGACTGGTGGTGAAGTATGGGGCATATTTTGGTCTCTTTGGGCCCCAATTGGGCACCTATACAGCATGGTTTAAATGGCACAGCATACCTGAATATTGTTGCTGACCAGGTCCATCCCTTTAAGAAAACAGTGTACTCATCTTTTGATGCTTCGAGCACAATAATGTGCCATGCCACCAAGCTCCAATCATGTCAAACTGGTTTCTTGAACGTGACAGCAAATTCACTGTATTTAAACGGCTCAACCCAAAAGAGCACCTTCGGGGTGTGGTGGAGCAGTAGATCGTCATCACTGATGTGCAGCTGAGAAATCTGGAGCAACTGTGTGATGCTGTCATGTCAATACACAGCAGAATTTCTAAGAACGAGATTTCGCAAAAGTTCATATTTGGATGTAAGATCAAGAATTAGCTGTTATTTGGAAAAAAAATGCTGGAATTCTGCTAAAAAAATGGAAAAAAATGTAACCTCGGATCTTTACATAATATTTTGAACTTTTGGAACTAAATACAGTAAAATCCTGCAGTTAATCCACGCATAGTTCAGTGAAAATACGGGCCACAAGACAAGGTAATAACAGCCACGTGAATAGATGCAGTTGGTTTCTACTCCACAAAGTGTTTAACAAAGTAGATGCCAAACTGAAGTTTCCCTTCTTGGCCAGTTGGGGTCAGACTGTGTGCATGTCGAGCCGCTTTGTGCTTTTTTAAATCGTGCATAATAGCTTATACATATTCAAAATTCAAAATGTAAATTCCGTACAAGATAGCAGTATTTAGATTTTATTTTCAAAACAGTTTAATGTTAAAATAATATTTTGAGTTCAATCTCGAAGTCTCGACTTAATTCTCAAAATTAACAATTTTTTTTTCATAATGTGGCCCTATACTAGTTTGCCTGTTTGCTTTTGTTTTGTTTATCCTTTTTGATGTGTAGAATGAAGTTTCCCTGATGGCGCCTGTCCCGTTAATGTGGCACTCATATCCAGACACCTAGCAAGACTAGCTGTCATTCAGTCTCCGAAGTTTCTATCGACTTTATTTGGCAACGTATTCTCCATGACTTCATAATTTAGAGATTCGTTGTGCGGTATCGGTGTTTCGCTTTGGTTTGACGCTTCGTTTGGCTGCAGTGTGCAGCTAAGCACGCTACTATGTATTTGCAATGTAGAAGTTGTACGCCTGCTATAACTTCTGCTACGGGTTAGCATATGCTAATGTTATTAAGCGGGTTCTAATTTGAGAGAGCGGTTCGCAGGAATTCGACAGAGATGGAGGCAATTAACGGAAGTATGCGAGCAGGTTTCTTTTTTTTTTAGTTTTGTTATTGTATACAAAAAGCACCTTTATGATAGCGGTTGTTTTAGCTGAAGCTTTTGATTTCGAGCTTGACGTTAGCATGATAGTGGATGACTTAGCTGTTAGCTACTAGCAGCGGTAGTGTCAAGTGTTTAGACCAGTATTTTTGTTCGCCATTGTTTATCTTGTCACTTTACGGTGCTACGCATCGCAAGATTTATACCAATTTGAAGACTGAGTTAAACGGTATGGGGTGAGTTTTACAAGTGTTGGGATGCGTTGGGGTACGGTGTATATACCAGGATGGCCGAGTGGTTAAGGCGTTGGACTTAAGATCCAATGGACATATGTCCGCGTGGGTTCGAACCCCACTCCTGGTAAATTTGTTTTGTTAATGTATTGGGTTGTTCGCGTTACACAACATAAACGAAGAATCAGTTATGATACATTTCAAGCGAGACCGAGCTAAAACAGAGAGCACTGATGATAAAGAGCTTATAGTTGCAGACGTAGTAGCTGCTTATGGATCATCTCATATTATTTCTAACGAACTCAGCTCCGTTTAAAATTGAACTTAGAAAAGTTATTCCATTTTATAATTAGTTTACTTAAAAATACACATTTTCCCCACATTTGTGTTGGTAATAACATTTTATCTGTAAGTTAACAGTTTTGCAGCAGTGTATTGGTAATAAAATTGTGATGAAAATAATGTTGTACCTGTATTACAAAGCAAGCCACCCGCTTGCGGTTAATCCAAGTATCCAAACATTACTTGGAGAATTTACATGCAGCTATTGTCAGTTTCAACTGCGCTGATTAGGAAGAACGGTTTAAATTCTGATTATCCGTCTGATTATTACTTGTTTAAGGCGTAACCCGACGTGCACCACCCTAGAAATGCAGCGACACATCCCCCTTGACGGAACTATTGTGATTGGCTTGTTCGGTGCGGTCGTTTCCTCCTGTGAATTTCCGGCTACTTTTTCTCCGCAGTTTTTGGATTTATCAGTGACTGAATAACAAGAATCCTCTTGATACAAGGTATAATAATCATGGCGTCAATATGAAAAAGCATAAATTTAGGCAAATTCTTATAAGGAGAAGCTGAAACTGAGTAAATGTACAAAGTAGTAGAAAACTTGAGGGACAAATATCTTTGCCGCCGAAAAAGATTAGAACAACAAAGAGCTTTTCCCTCGGGTCCACCCACAGCAGTTATTTATTTATTTATTTTTATCAGTGGAACTGCTTATAAAATTACGGATGAGGACCGCAGAGTAATTAACACATAATGCACCAGCACAAGCGTGAATACCGAAAAGGATTATGGGAATTTAAACTGTTATAAATACCATGTTGGCCTAAAATCTGTCAAACATTTCTGTCGTGAATTATATCAAAGTCATTTTGAGCAAGAAAGAACATTTAGTATCGGAAAGTAGAGAGAGAAAGCTCTGCAATCAGTTTTTGTCAAAGTGCCTTTTATATATCCTTTATTTATTTGGCTAAAAAGTCTCATTAGCATCACAAATGTATTTTTTTGAAGAGGGATATGGTCAAGAGGGAAGCAGAAATTGCAAGAAATATAACTTCTATAAAGATATTTTAGGAGTAGTTGCATGATTAAGACAGAAGAGGGCACTTTAACGCCTTCTTGTAGTTTCTGGGCTGGAGTCCAGCACTAGCCCAGAGGAGGCCTGCACACTCTCACCCCTGTAATTTCACAGCCAGGGCGATGCCTTAGATCCATCGATACCCAGTCATCTGCATATGCCACCGGAAAGGCTTGACAGAAAATAGCAGCAAGCAGTACTCAACAGTTTGGTGCACTACAGTCATACAGCTTTATAAATCATTCCCAACTTCACAAACATTATGAGTGTGTAACTATGAATCATGTTTAGCAAATTGGGGTAAATTGAGGTGGATTACTGTGTGTAAAAGTTGTTAATGGGGCCTTACATACATAAGATTTCCTGTTCTTACACCATATTTTGTCCCCTTCCTCCCTCTTTTATTTTACTGGCAAACACATATGCTGTCACTTGATATGTTTTTGAGGCATTAATAGAGCACTGATTTGTGAAATCGAGCCTCTTCTTTAGCCTGCGTGAGGAAGCATCCACAAAAGAGGCCCGACAACTGAGACGCAGGGGGAGAAGGATGAGGGCATACAATGGGAGATCAACATCTCAGCATCCCCCAAAGC
Organism: Hemichromis elongatus; assembly: GCA_015108515.1. Lineage (NCBI taxonomy): Eukaryota > Metazoa > Chordata > Actinopteri > Cichliformes > Cichlidae > Hemichromis > Hemichromis elongatus. The sequence goes on from VUQR01011903.1 coordinate 23,230, forward strand.
CTCAGAGACCTTTTCTAATGCGGTCTAATCTATTATTCAGTCCCCTCAAGCATGTGAAAAGTTGTTGTTTTCAGGTCGACATAACTCACTATCACAACATGAAACCTGATACATCAGGGGTGGAGGGGTGTGTGTGTGGTAACAATTGTTGCTGTTGTAGGTATTATTTTTCATATTATTTTTTCCATTTAAGGTGTGGGCATAAATAAAGGTTTGATTCTTATTTTACTTGACATTATTTATGTTTTATACTTGATTTCCTTTTTGTCTTCCTGTATTGTTTCGTTTGTATTTGTGTATCAAAGCTGCTACATGAATAAAGTTGGTTACCGAGAAGAAAGCTGTTTTGTGCGTTAATTGAAGAAAGCAACATATGTTTTGTTAGAGCTTTGCTGGTTGTGATTTTGAATTAAACTAGAAAACACACACACACATTTTGGGGATTTTACACTGTAGCTGGGTACCCAGTAATTCCCAGGATTTGTTTATAGGCTGAAATACTCAACAAAGTGATAAGCAGCCAGGCGTGGAATGCAGTTAATCCTCCCAGAAAGTGCATCTTTGAGGTAACTTTCCATTTCTATACATCGTTTACATTCAGTCCCTCTTCTTTTTACATGAGAGTACTGACTAGTTTGCTGAGTAAACATTTCCTTTTTGATAAAGCTTACAGTTAGGGCTGGATCAGGTGACCCTGAAGAATATCTTAGTTATTCTGTTCTAGACTTAGACTGCTGGGGTACTTCCTGTGATCCATTCAGCATTTCCTCTCCACATTTCTTTTAATTCCTCTAGTGTTTTTATACCGCTGCTGCAGGCTATTCATTTTGTCCTGTCTCATAGTCTGTGTGTGTGTGTTTGTGTTGCCTTTCCCTTTGCTCTTCTCTTTCTCCTCATCTCTTAACCAGTATCAGCAGATGGCTGAGCCTGGTTCTGCTGGAGTTCTCTGTTCTTGAAAGGGAGTTTTTTGTCTCCACAGTTGCCGAATGCTTGCTCTTGGGGGGAGTTATCTGATTGTTGGGGGTTTTCTTTTTAACACTGCAGGGTCTTTACTTGACAGTGTAAGGTACAGTGTCTGATTTGGTGCTATATATGTGTAAAAGGGAATTACTTTGCTTGATCTGCCAATAAAACATTTAGTTTATATAGATGAAACTACCCAAAAATATAGGTCAAATGAAATGCCCCTCTTAATGCATCAATTACAGTATTATAATACCATATATAATTAAGCATTGGTACGGACCGGTTTGTAGAAAGAACAAATGTGTAGGTGTCTAAATAAAACCATTAATGCAAAAGATCAGTTAATAAAATGGATCATATTGCCCACATGCTGCAATAAATCAAATTTCTCTGATCCGGCGTCAGGGTTTGGTCAAATTGCATTCCCTTTACGTGGAAACGGTCTAAAGCACCGTTCGTTATTTCTCCGGGCTTAGTGTTTCTATTAAAGTTTGTGTTTCCCCGTGAGAGTCATAGGTTTTGTTAGAATTACATCACGTGACGGCCACCGCGCCATGTTTCCATCTCAGACTCAGGAAAACTTTTATAGCCAGAGGGACATGCTACAGAGCGATATCAAGTCACCCTGCGGGGACAATGTAGTTCCGATATAAGCCTTCAAAATAAGAGCTCGGTTGTTGCAACGTGAGTGAATAATTAGTATTGAGTCGCTGTTCCGCTGAATATATCGTTTTCCATCTCTACATAGATTGTTTAGCTCATTTGCAGTAAAAATGTAACACTTCGAGGAACTGCTATAGTTCTTTGGGAATTTTATTTTGAAAGACAGCGCTAGCATTTCCGTTGTATTTAGCTCGCTGTTAGCGTCAGTGTATGTAACAGGGAGAAAGAGTGGAGAAAAGCAACAGGAACAAAAGTTGTGGGACCTGAGTGAACAGCTCTGTGGTGTTCACCCGTGAAATGTTGTAACCAGCTCTCCGTGTGCAACAGACAGCTAGCCGTGTGCTCTTATAGACAGCGGTGGACTCAGTTTGCATTGCGTCGCCAAAAGGCGTCTCTTGAAGCTTTTTTGGCACATCGCGGAGACTGGATGCGCTCGGGGACGGTTCTCTTTAGTTAACGTCAGCTAAGTTTTAACGTTAGCTAGTGAGGTAAGACGCCTCGTTTCTCGTAGAAAATGCCTTAGATGAATTAAATCCACGCAGTTTCAATACATTTTTACCCTGTTTGTCCATCCGTACTCGACACGTTTTGGACTTACTCTGAGGGAACACGTCTCCTGACCCTTGGTGACAGCAGAGGTGAGTGATTGGATCCATGAAAACGCCCATGACCTGTAGTGCTCATCACTAAATAAACCGAGTACAGCTTGGCACGTTATTGTGAAGTTTGCTATCGGATTTAATTGTCAAAGGAGCCACTGAGAGAGAACATTTTGAAATAAGATGGTAAAAAAAAAATCACTGTAATCTTGCAGTCAGTTGGCTGAGGAGTGGTGCAGCACTCCAACCAAAAAGTCCAAAACTGCCACAGTCATACCTAAGAGATAAAACATTAACTAAAACAAGGCTATCATCGATTAACTGTTTAAAAGTCGCTTGATATATTTTGTAAGGAAGGCGCTAATCCCGTCAGATTATCCATAGGCGTGCTTTAAAGCAATTAACATGTGCACTTTTGTCCTGTCCACTTTGGGCAAGCTAGAAAGTTATGCACCACACTTGTGATTCAAAAAGATCAGATTAGACTGCATTTTTTTTTTTATATCCTCAGTTGTTTTGGTCTGGTTGTCAGCGCTACTCCACTTACAGAATGAGGAACTGAAATTAAAGTAAAGATAGCTGCAAGATAGAGGAGGCTGACTTTTCCTTGAGTTTACATTTGTTATTTTTGGGGTCTTGCATCATCCCTCAAGAACAGTAACTCACCAAGCACTGTAAGGGGGGGAAAACTGCACATGAAGTCCTTTCATGGTAAAAAGTAAGCTATTTTGGAAGAGAAAGTGGTTGAGTTTTAATGAAAGGATACCCTGAAGTGAAGCAGACCACAGGCATAAGCGAGACGAAAAAGGGGTCTCAAAAACTGCAGCATGACTCAGAAATGTAAACTGTGAAATTGAGATGACCAGCTGAAGTATTGACTGGAGTTTTTTTTCTTTTCAGTTTGAAACTGAGACTTGGACAAAAAAAAAAAAATCTCTTCAGTCAGATTTCTTTGTTGCGTTGGATGCTGCTTTCAATATCTACATTGCTCCCATGCCAAGGTTTAAGTCCACATCTTAACTGCCAGTTAAGAGTTTTTTTTGTTTTTTTTTAAAGATAAAGCAGGGCACAGCTTGGCAGACATGGTGTATAAAGCTTGTTTCCTCCTGAGACATCCTAGGTTGTCATGAAGTACGAGGTCTGAGACCCTTGATCTGGCCATTTGTGGTTGGAGATTTGTCTCTTTTACTCAATGTCATCTAAAAAAGCAATACAGAAATTATTTAAGAGTAAACTTTTCATTTTTGGAGGAACTGTGGAGTTTGAGTTTTCATTTTATTCCTTACAGGTGCAGAAAGAAGGCTGCTGAGAGGCCTGGAAAGTGATTGCAATTTCACCTAATCTAGCACTGGATTAACTGGGCTACAATGGCGTCACCCGGAGACGTCACTGGGGGAGGAGCTAACGAAGAATTCAACGACAAAATCAAATCAAGATCTGGTATGTTTTGATATTCATGGCCATTGTTTTTGTTGGTATATTGCGGCTGTCTCCAGTACTCGATGTCCCCCTAACATGAACACATCAGGCAGAGCGTGCAAGTCCAAAGGTTGTCAGAGCTTTCAGTGTTCTTTAACAGAATAAGTAGCACAAGGCAACAGTTTTTGTGCGTGAAGATGGGTAGTCACTGTTAGAAAACAGTGACAGACCCAGAAATCCTGCTGATGTATGGTTAACCTCAGTTCCCATGGAGGCAGGGGAAGCGAGACGCAGCAAACGGCACAGGCTTAATGAGGACAGGAGTGGGTTCGCAATAACACCTTTGCAAGAAGAAACAGAAAGTAAGAGGGTAAGTGACCAGCTGCAGGAAAGGGGGAGGAAAAGAATGTAGGGATGGTTTTAGAGAGAGCCACACCCACTGATCACGTTCTCTGCAGATCATTTCGTAGGTTAATATTTTGTAGACACCACCCTCAGAGGGAGAGACGCTTACAAACAAGTTGTTGTTCTAGTTAGAGGAGTGGTTTAGTTGGGCTAAATTAAGGTAATTGGAGGACAATGCCTTGATGTTGTGTACCTAACTTTACAGATGGAGTCTATTCCTGGCTCTTTGAACAGTTCCTTTTGTTAGAACATGGCAAACTTGAAGAACAATATACACACATGATTTTTTTTTTTTTAAATTACAGGATAAAGTTCTTTATTTCTTACAGCGTAGGCTCAATGAGCTGTGTCAATAGGTTTCGTTGATGTCTTAATCATCTGGAAAATGTGAGATGTATTAGTAAAATTGCATGTCTCTTTCATAAAACATCTCAGGATTAAATGTGTAGTTAAACTGCTTTACACTGACGGTAAGGGGAAAATGTTTTAGGTGTTTTTTAATAGATTATTAGGCAACGGTATTACCGGTCTGGCCCTCTTAAAATGAAATTGGGCTTTATGTGGCTGTTGATATAAAATGAGGTGGACCCCTGTTGTACTAAAATGTTTCAGGGTTAAAGTTCACCCAGCAACAAAAAGTTGAATTAATATTATCAAAACTATATGTTAGGGTAAAGTGTTAGTTGATCTATTTTAGGTCATTGGTAAGTAGGAGCATATGGACAGCTTCAGCCTTGGAATGTTTCTGCTTTAATGTTCCTGTTAAACAGAACATATGTAAATATATCTATATATTTAAAGCCTGTGTTCTGGGTTCCACCATAGCCGGCCCCCATTTTAACTCCCAATTCCTGCTGTAAACTTGTTAAGTACAGTAAAAAGAGGCCAGTCCTCATGCCAGCTTTCCTCACCCACCCAGCCTCTCAGCATTGGTGGATTCCATGCCAGGAATTCCACTGTGCCGATGGAGTTTGTAATTTATAATGCTTGTCGCCAGACCACAATGCTTTTCTCACAAAGATTCAAGTTTCCCTGGCAACCCTAAAAGTAATGTTTGCTTTTATGGCAACGAGGGGAAAATTTAGCACGTAGCATAGCGGCACAAAAAAACCACTTAGAAAATACGGGCGCACGCATGTATGTCGAGGTAACCTGGGAGCCTCGGCACAAGTGGTTCCTATCTTCTCTTTACAATGGAGATTTGTGGAAATTTGCTTTGTAACCAAGGCAAATCAGGGCAATGGCTTCAAGCTAAACTGTGATAAAATATCATGTGGTCTACCCCAATCACTATAAAGTCTTCTTTCCTTCACTGTATTATAAACTAGTGAGGGCTGATTGTTAACAGTGATTATTAGACACCCACCCAAATCTGGGTTTGTTTTATGTGGTTTCTGTCATCATGAGAAAAAGTCTACACAGAGCTTAAACACGGGGTATTAGAAGAGACTGACAAGCAGGTGTGTGTGTGTGTGTGTGTGGTGAGCAGGTGTAGGTATGTTTTTGCAGCTGGGAAGACGAGCATTAGCACACTTGTTAATCTCCTTGCCGGCCACCATGTGGGCATGTTTGAAAGGTTGCAGGATTCATAGCCAACAGTGGAGCGTGCGCTCAAATGGCAAACTCTGCTTTTTGTCACCGTTAGTGTATTTACCGCCGGACGTCCTGATCTTGAAGAGAGAGTGAGCTCGTTCGTTATTTCAGCTGGCTTGTTTGCCATTTGGTGCTTGATTGAGATCATCGCTGCAATGTAGGCTGAAGCAGGGGTGTGTACTGGTGTTACCAAGTTTCCTATGAAATAGCTAGTCACTGTGTTTCACAGACAAATGCACACTCGTGTCTCCGGATGGGGAGAGGGGAGGTGGTTCAGTGTGTCGGGTTACTATCCAAGCTTACGGTGGATCAAGGAGGAAAGAAAACAGAGGAAATGGGGTGGAGGTTACAAGTGTGTAAAGCTGACAGAGCAGGTAATGTATCTACTAAGGATGCACTGTTATTATTATTAGAAAAATAATAAATGGCATTGGGATCAAAATAATGCATTTGGAACTGTTGTGTTTTCCCTTCCTGCAGCCCTGGGTTAGATTGTTAAATATCCAGCTGCACCTGAGAGGTGGGAGTGACAGGAGTATATAAAACCAGCTCCTGCAATAACACACACACTGGGAGGCTGCTTGCCGACACGGGTAGTGTTTGTGTTGCATGCCTTTTTTTTTTTTTTTACAACACATTGCACCTACCTTTACAAGCATCCATGCTGGGTATTTATCGCTGATATGTGCCGTTACTCATCTCCTGTTTAACTATTTCCTTATTAAATAAACTAATTGAACAAGGTAATCCTCAACTGTGTAGCCTCCTCTTTTTGTAGCCAAACGGGGGCTCGTCCAAAGCTATGAATGCATTTTCTAAGTTTTGGATGCTGGAAGCCTCTTCTAGCTTCTTCTTATTCTGGATCTAGTGAGTCTTTTTGTTGTTTTATATGCTGTACAGTATATTATACACTGTTTTTGAGTGGACATGCCTTCTACACGTGAGTTTTTTCAAACTCCTAATGAACTGCTTTGGAAAAAAGAGCAGCATTTTGGCATTAATAGCTCAAGACTCTCCAAAAAGGATACATTTTTTTTCTATCGTAAATGAAAATCTTATCGAGAAAGGTGCATTGATTGGATACACCTTTCATTGCAGAGGAGCCTACCTCGTGGTAATGCTATTCTTTGTCCATAATGTAAAGATCTATG
>VUQR01011904.1:0-25806 GCA_015108515.1 Hemichromis elongatus
TGAATTACAATGGGAAAGAAAGAAGCAGTAGATAAAAAGGAACAGTAGATAAAATCAGTTGTTAAAATGTAATTTTTGCAATTTAAGCTTAAAAGTGAAACAGTGCGGATTTGGTGCTTTATTCAAATGCAGCAGAGAACAGGTGAGTCTTCAACCTGGATTTAAGTAAACTGAGTGTTTCAGCTGATCTGAGGCTTTCTGGGAGTTTGTTCCAGATATATGGAGCATAAAAGCTGATATGCAGATAAATAGAGACTTATGACATATTGTGAGGTATGTGGTGTTTTCACAGTGACTGTAGTAACTCCCACTCTCAACTCCCACTGTAACCACATTCAGATAATTACCCAAAGACAGTTAGACACCTACTTTTCTCATATCTTTAACCATTTGACTTGGATGAAGACACACTAGTGTCCAATCATCTGTCTCTTTTTTAGGCTGTGAATTAATCTCCATACTCGTTGCCCTATATGTATTTTTTTCCCTTCTTGCACTGTACTTCTGGTATAAATAGCCCACTCCTGAGCGGTTTGTGAATCTGTAAAAAAAAAAATATAAACCATAAAACAAAAGCGTGTGAGCAGTCCCACAGGCCAAAACCAGGGAATAATGTCGCAGGGACCTTTTGGCTTAAATTTAAATGAATTTTTGACCCAACTATGACGTCGATCTTTGACCGCCACTTCCTGAGTTCATCCCAGAGTCCATTTCCTCTGGTGTTTATTTATAAGCGTAACCTTGACCTTGACCAACAGAATATAATCAGGTCCTTCCTCAAGCTCTTGAAGACGTTTCATGCATCCATTTTTTGTGTCACCTGTCATCCAGCAGGCAGCTTCACACACAGGTCATATTTTTATGCTTACAGCGCCAAGTCTCGCACTTCCTGTAGGTACAGACAGAGAATAATAATATCCAGAGTACAATGGAAACCAATAATGCGTAAAACCATATATGAAACCATAGAATTTTTTATTTCGTATCAAAATTATGAGAAATTAAATATATCCACTTTATAGCTTTCGGCTAACAATTTCCCAATTTAGTTTTGCAGTTTGTACGATTTCCAAAACCGACAGAGAGTGAGAGGGAAAAACAAACATTTAGGCTTTTAAAGCTGTGATTTGTGGCAAGACAAAATACACAATGCCACTTCTGAACACCTAATGTACTCGTTATGGTTTTGAGTTTCCCGTTCCTTTTAACATCTGCTGCAATATTTATCTCCCAAAGCATCAGGATGTGTCACCTTTGAGCATCACAGAGGGATGGCTTTTTGAGTGAGGCATTCATTGTTTGCTTGTGATCTGACTGTATTTATTTAAGATCTCAGCTTTAGCCAGTCCTGATTCAAACGCTGGAACAACTACAATAATGTTGCAAATACATTATTAGCGCTGAGCATAACATGTCACGTAACATCCAAAGCCTGATCGACAAGTGTTAAAGACGAGAGCATGATGCGTCACTGGTTTCCCACCTGCGAACGCAGCTCGCAGGTGTTCGCTCCCGTGTTACTATTTTAGCTGCTGACTGTTTTTCTTCTGCACCACCTGGGCACCAATTTGTGCCAAATTTGGCCATACTGCCAAGCATTAAGTCTGGGAGTGTACGGGCTGGGTGTGATTTATTGTTACCCGAAACGGCGGAAAGTGGTGGAAACAAGAGGACGTGATCAACGGTCTATGAGTGTACGCAAATGCCATTTTTTTTTCCTCTCCTCAACAATAGAGAACTATTTAGAGGAAGAGCCTGTGGTGAATAGTGAATACACATGGACATCATTTATGGGATACTAACAATATTTTTGTGACTGTAAAGTAACCTGCTTACACAGATAATACTCATCAACACATAACGTTTTATTCTGAATGAGCCGTTCTGCATTTCAAACCATTATGTACATATTGAGTAATGGTTTAGCCGTTGCTGGTTAAAGGTATTTAATTATTGGGCTCTATATTAAATACTCCAGGGATGAGGTTTTTCATATTTTCATGCTTTTCTAGACTGAACTAACAGCAGTTAGGAGCCATCCTTTTGCATTGTTATACAAATCTATCTTGACTGTAACAAGTGTCAGACAGCTCCTATTCAAACAACCATTACTCCCCTGGCACACTTATTTACAATATTCATGAGTTATAATTAGTTGTCACACATGATGTTAGCAGTGTGTCAGTGAGAGGCAGCCTTATCAACACAGCACCACATTTCAGGAAAGACCATATTTGCAGCCGCCACCGCTTGCAGATTCTCTTTACTTCATTAGCGTTTCCCACTCACCATCTTCCCTCCGTTTTTTCTCTCAATTTCTCGTAAAAATAGAATTCATTTTCGAGCCCAGCTGCCACCTTTATGCAGTAAAAGTGATGAATCTTCTATCTTGCTGCTAATTGTATTTTCTGCAATTTTATTTGCCCATAAAAAATTCATGTTTTTCCTCTGTCTTTGCTCCTTTAAGAACGACGCCGCTGGCAAGATATTCCTATTGTGTCTACGGCGAGGCAAAATTGGGAGAAATGGAGTGTCATGCTCAGGTTTGGAGGTGGAATTGATGGTGGGGATTTGTACATGGTTGCTGGCCCTACTAATAGATGGAAATGAACTCTAACATGCAACTGAGACTACAGGCGCAAATAATAAAGCCTCTGTGGCCCTGGGGTGTGTGAGCATGAAAAATGGCAGGAAGTTAGTAGACACATGGATCTTTAACTTTGCGATATTTTCTGCAAGAAGGACAGTGATTGCAATTTTTTGTTTGTTTATTTCTTAATGTGTTTCTATACGAATGTCTTAGTAATGGAAAGCTATTTCCTCTCCTGCTTCTTGGATTTTGAAGGAAATGTGAAATGAAGAAGGAAAACACATTATAAAAAAATCACTAAATGTGGAAGTCACACTTAAGAGATGCAGAACATACATCTGGCATTTAAAGATAGTGTGAGAAAAGAAGTGTGATTGAATTGCGTCAGATGCCTCTGCTCACATACCCAGCAGACATTTGCACAGCACCTAAATTGGCAGGAGATCTGAGTAAGAATATGTGATAACCACATATGGATTTTTTAGGTGAGGAGTTTGTGGTTGGGATGCTGGGTGACTTTTATATGGAAAGCAGTTTGTATCCCCATTTTTCTAGCTATTAGCCTTGGGTACCTGCAGTATGACTATGGAGCAGGGGCATAACAAAAGGAAGCCAGGGTACCATAAATTTATTTTTTTGGGGGGGGGGGCATGGATCATTATATCTCTGTTTTGGTTATTCCTTTTCCATTTAAATACATTAGGAGAAATACAAGTTTAAAATCATTGTTAAATATGTTTTTCTTTCTTCATTGTCTGTTGCTGCTAATTAAATTTTGCTTTAGGCTATTAGCTGGTGATTACTGCTTGAGTATCACTAACCAGCATGATATAGAATATTTAATTGCGCTGCTTCACTTTCACAAAGTCATCAGTTCCAATTACAGTCAGGAGATCTCATCATAGAGACATTTGAGCAAAATTTTTTTTGAAAAAATTAACTCGCTAATGTTTACCCTATTTAACCTGTGTAACATATTTAGCCTATATGCTAAATACTAAGCTAACTGCTAAACTTTATAAACTAAAAAATTTTTTTTTTGGTTTGGTTTTAAAAAAACAAGTTATAATAATGTACACAGGCAGGATAGTTATCTTCTCATATTTAAGTTTTTAATACTAAGTTAATCTAAGCTAACTAGCCACTTGAATTAGCATTGTACTTTAAACATGTACTCTTTATACATTTATAGACACACTACAGTCATTTCTAACTACTAATCTTACTCTTGGAAAGATAATGAAGGTGCATGTTTATTGCCAAGAGCATTTTTTTAAAAAAGCAGCATTTGTTCCTAATTAAAACTATAGGTTCCAAGGTTAAAATTGTTTTATTTATATATATATATGTGTGTGTATATATATATATATATATATATATATATATATATATATTTATTTTATTTTTTTTTTCTTAAAAGTGTTCATAATTTTCCTGTTTGCAAAAGGGACCTCTCCTGCCTGCACATTGTGTAGCTTTTATTTGTTCAGTAAATGGCAGTCAGGACATTCAGGACTTGGTATGGAGTGTAGGAATTTGAGGGAGAGGATGTTGAGGTAGAGTTGGTATTCTCACAGCTTCTGTGTGAGCGTGGCTTTGTTCCAAAGTGGTGTAAAGAAGAGGAGATGGACAGAGAAAGGGGTGGGAAGGGGGGGGACGGTAAGGAGGGTGGCACTTTCTGGTGAAGGTCACAGGGTTAAGTCGATGGGGATCCTTGGAGACGGGGCCCTGCAGAAAAGATGGTAATGCTCCGAGCCATGATTCATCGCAAAGGCATCCATCTGCCTTTGCTTGTGCGCGTGCGTGCATGCGTGTTTGTGTGTGTGTTTGCAAATGACGTCATCCCATCAGTCCCCAGGCTGTCATGGGCTGACAGGCACACGGCTGTGAAGGAGCAGTGTTTTCATTTCAACGGGCAGGATGATGGAGTGCGGAGGGGGCGGAGCTGATCTCTGAATGGCAGGTGCCGCACTGTTAGCTGTACTCAGGGGAAGTGGATTTCAGGTTGTTGACTGCGTGCGTACTTGTTTGGCAGCAGCACGAGTGACATGACTCGAAAGTTGAGCTCCCGCAGAGCACATTAGCTACTTTCAATATTTTCACTTTTTCTTCTGCTTCATGTTCGGTATCTGGAGCTCAAGTTTCATTTTAATCACAGTTTACTTTATATAGCTGTCCCCTGCTGCCGGCTCTTTCTCCGGTGCAGTCTGAGGCAGGTTAATTGAAGAGAGCTGCTGTGGGAGAAAGGGAGATGAGCTGTAACTATCAATACGGGCCAGAGCACACTTACTGGTATTTTACTGTCTGCAGGAGCTTAATATAACTTCATAATGCTAAGATGCTAAGATTTTTATTGGGAGTGACCAGGATGGATGGTTTTTATAAATGACTATATCAGAGGGACAGCTTAGGCTGAGAAGTTTGGAGACAAAGTTAGCAAGGTAAGGTTGAGATGTTTTGGCGTATGGAGAGAAGGCATAGAAAATATATTGGACAAAGGATGTTGAAGATGGAGCTGCCACAGGACGAAAATATGCGGACCTCAGAAAAGAGTCATGGGTATAGTGAAGGAGGACGATGGAATGCCAGGGATCCATTATTCATTCCTATAACCTGTAGTGGCTTTAAAACAAATATTTTTATTTGTTGGGAGATCTTTTGATGCTCATATTGAGACCTGATGTAGTTGTCTAGTTGTTAAGCTTTTTTTTAATAGTTGTTGTTAGTCAGATTGGACTTCCACTGCTAGCAAAATGTTTATCAAAGCAGCAGATTTACTACTTGTAGTAACAGATCTGAGTTTACCTTCATCCGTGTACAGATGGGGATGTTCCAAGTGTGGCATCAGCATGTCAAACATTTTTTTCCTCTTCAGTTGGCAAGACAGTAGCGAGAGCAGGAAACACCACAGTTCCCTCTTTACGTGTGCGTGTTGTCTTTCTGCATCCATCCCTCGAGGCGTGTTTCCCATTTCATTCAGCTCCTCACCTCGACCGTCAAACTGAAACGACCTACCACCGTCCTCATAATGGCCCACAGGTTAAATCACTATTGCCTTAAGCTGTATTGGAAGAACAACAGTAAAAGTCAGCCTCGCACACAGAAGCAGACCCTGTTTCCCCACTCTTTATGTCTCCAAATCTCTACAGTGGAATTAAATTGTGCAAACTTAGCATGACATTTAAGGCACAGTGTGTAACGTCAACTTGACACAGTTGTTTATAAAGCTGCTGTGGTGAATGTGTTCGTAGCATTTAACTCTGGTGTGATCTCTAACAATGCTTGGGATGCTGTAGCTAGTTTTGTCTTCGATTGTAGTGCCGCGCAGGTAGCGTAGAGCATATTAGCCGTGTGCCGCTGAAGCTAATGAGCAACATTCACGTCCGGCACAGTAAACAAATACTCACTAATGGGTGCGAATCTGTACAACAGGAAACATCTTTACTTTGATGTATGTTGCTAGCAAATACAGCATTGACTAGTGGGGATTTAAGCTGCATCCAAAAGAATCAAGAATGACATTTAAAATAATTAAGAACTGTTTGCCTGCAGTGTCTTGGCAGCAGAAAATGTTCTGCCAGAGTAATCAAAAAAACAATCACACAGTCGTGAATTGTCTACGAATATAAGCTGAGAATAAAAGCAAGAACAGAAATCCCAAGATAACGTGCAGATGTTTGAGCAGCTCGTTAGGCCGCGGATCGCGCTGCTCAGAATGGCGTTTTCACTCATTAGCAAGAATTTATGCAGAGGCTAATCATCCAAAATCACGAACTTCCATCCCTTAAAGCATAGTTGATAAACTCCATGATCTGTGAAATAAGAGATCTATTTATATACTCCACAGTTTGTCCCCAGAATGGTTTTGGCAGTTCTCTTAAGTTCTGATTAAATGCCCTTAGAATGCTTTATTTCCTTTTAAATTATTTCTGAGCTACATTCTTTGCAGTGAGGATCTGAAGAAAAAAAAAATCATTAACTCAAAACTTTATTCTCCCAGCAGTGTGTTTCCCAGAATCTTAGGGCTGTAGAATATTAGGTCTCTGCCACTGGGTTTTCATTTAAGCAAAATGAAGATACAGAAAAGACAATAAATGGCGTCACCTGAGGACAAATTTACACATAAAAAAAAAGTTTCATTGTCTGCATAGGCAGTCAAGAGGAGCTTTACAAAGTTTTTTTTTTCCTTTTTAACTCTTGGAGTTTGTTTGAGTTCTCCATCTGGCGAATGAAATTGTGACCCAGTTTACTGTTGACTCTTGTTTGGCCTCAGTTGGCAGGCTTCGCTGAATGTTGGGTCTCAACTTCGTCCCACTGGCCAGTTTTCCTGGGAAAGCAATCCACCTACATGTAGATAATTATCAATTCTGCATGACAATAATACTTCGGGGAGAGAAGGAAATAAAGAGAATAAGAAAAAGATGAATTGTTGTTATATAATGGCAGACTTTTTTACATTTAGCTAACCTCCTCCTTGGGCAAGCAGATCAAAGAGGAGGAGGAGATGTGGAGGAGGATGAGTAAAATGAGGCCAGTGACACATAACGGGGGGTCCTCTGGCACCTGCTCATAAACCGTACAGTTAATGCCAAGAAAGGGACATCTCTCAACCCCTCTTAACAAGAGCCAGAGCAGCTCTGGTGGCCAAGGCAGACTGTGTGTATGCTCATGCATTAGTGTGTTTGCAGTGCAGTCGCGCAGCGCTGCTGTACTGCATCCATAATTAAGCCCAAGACATACCCATCAACAGGAATATAATTGGGCAGTGGGAGGGGGGAGGTGGTGGAGTGGAGGTGAGTGCTGCAAACTTTCAGAGAGAGAAGAAAGGATAAGAAGGAGGGAGAGAGAGAAAGCCATTTACATGCTAATGCTGTCCTCAGCCCTTCAAATGCCTCGTTGCGTGCCTTGCCCGCTACCCTCGAATAAGCTCCGGGCTGCCAAGCCAGTCGCCATGTTTACACAATAAACAAACAGCAATGAGGTTAAAGTCTTTTCATGCATCTTTTTGAGCGTGCCTACAGTATTAGCAACAGTGTGCTGTTGCGTAACTGTTGTAAGCGTCTGAGGGACTCAGCTGACTGATTTTCGGCCTCTTTTGTCATCATCGGACCTTTTTTTTTCTTCTTGTTTTTGTTTCCTAGGCGACAGAATGGGCACCGGACGAGGAGACCAGGGGGTCCTGTCAGAGCAAAGGCAAAACAGAGGTAACCTCCATCACGCCCCCAATTACAACACTTCATGTCAGCACTGCCTGGCTTACAAAGAGGCCATTTTGATATCTTCTGGCTGTCGTGGCAAGGTCCTTGTGGGCCTCATGGGAGGGCTCTGTGCAGAGCAGCTATTTCAGACCCTTCAATCAAGTGTTGTTTTTCTTGCAGTGAAGAGAGAGGGCAAAAGGGAAGGGAAAGAAAAATGTGCACAAGAGAGTCTTGGGTGAGACTCTCAAAAGGACTTCCTCTCAAATATATCTGATAACAATTGCTGCGATCAGTATTCCTGCTTCAGTGATTTTTGTAAGAACTGATTGCACCGCCGTTTTGTTTTGGGGGGGGGTTTCCTCTCACAGTGCCTATACAGTGAAGACTGATACCAAATATACAACAGGCTATCAATTTTCTTTGAAACCTGCATCACTGCAATTACCTCAGTCCTTAGCTGCAAAGACCAATAAATCCATCCTGAGCCTTTGTTAAAGCAGATTTGATTCTTTTTATTAAAACACATTCTCGACTTATTGTCGAGCCTATGTCAGTGTCGCAAATAGGCTTCCATTGAGTTACAAGCGAGTATTCATATTTCTGAACAATAGACACACAAGAGCAAAAGCTGCACGCTGAATTGCTTTGCTTTGATTGCATGCCAGGCTGGTACCCAAAGACTTGGTCCATTGTTCTTTTCAGCAACACGTCCAAGAGTATTTAGCTAACCACCTCAGCGTTCGCTCTACTTCAACTTTTCCAAAGTGTTCTCCCCCTGCCTTCTTCTCTGCAGACCGAATGTCAGAACTACATCAGAGTCCTGCTGGTGAACAAGACGGAGGTCATAACGTGCGGAACCAATGCTTTCCAGCCGCGTTGTATCACCAGAGAGGTAGAGTTAAGTGTGTGTCTGGCTGTGCGGTTTTGTCGAAACTGAGTAAAAAAGCCTGCAGATGTAACGCACCGCCTGTCTCGCTCCGTCTCTGTGACCTGCACTCAGGTGGGCAACTTGAGCAGCGTGCTGGAGAGTGTGAACGGCGTGGCCCGCTGCCCGTACGACCCTCGTCACAACTCCACGGCGGTGGTGACAGAGAGCGGAGAGCTGTATGCCGCCACCGTCATCGATTTCTCCGGCCGTGACCCCGTCATATACCGAAGCTTGGGCGGCATGCCGCCGCTCCGGACTGCCCAGTACAACTCCAAATGGCTGAATGGTACAGAATCACTGCACCATCACACTGAAGTTCATTTCATTTAAGTCTTTCTTTTTTTTAAAATGCTTCAGATAATGAGTATTTCACCAATTAAAATGCTATTCAATTATTTTGTTACTCACTATCCTGTAAAATATGGCCACCAGAAATTCCCAAAGGAAGATGTGTTATTCCATTCTGTGACATAACTTTTGAATAAACAGGCAGAGACGTGCAGAAAATGCTCATTCAAGAGAGCTGGTGAGCAGAAATTCAGATATTTGTTTTACTGGTGGACTTGGGTTCATTTTAGAGCTTTTAAATCATAAAAATTGCACAAAATTTGCAGACTTCCAATTCGAGGGATGTAAGTTACAGATTTGTTTGTGTTCGATTGAGCAAATGTTTTGTTAAATATTTTTCTCAGACTCCAGAAATCTAATCAAATAAAACTAGTAATGTGATCGGTAATCTGACCTGTTGGACTAAACATAATCCACAGTGTTATACTGTGGCCAGCTTGTGTCAGACAAACTGAAAATACCTGCTGTTTCTTTAAAAAACACTTTCCTAGGTCCTGTCTTGAGCGGCAGATGGGCCAAGTCTGCACTTTTGCTTCCAACACAATTTCCTCCTATGTTAGAGCCAAGATAGATCAATCCGGCATGCTTTTATTTATTTTTTTCAAAGGTCTACAAAGACGGCTTTGATTGAAGTACTGTGTAGAACACACAGTTACAGGTTAGGCGTAGGAATTGGTGGGATTTACAGAATAGCGGAGAACATGAAATAGTGTCGGTCCTTCTGGTGCTGGTGTCAGTAATCTCCCCGCTGCTGACACTGTGCCTTTTTTTCCCCTCTACTGTAAACATTAAAACACAGTCTGACTCAAGCAGAAACGTAGCCGGACCGTACGCTGAAAAGCGCTGTCATCGAGTTTCTTTGATATGCATTAGCACTTAGATAACTGGATGTGTTATATAGAGCAGTGGAGTATGAAAGGTTTTTTTTTTTTTTTTTAGCATGTGCGATTCTGGAAGTAAAGGTCAGATTCATTTTCAGTCTCACAGATGATGTCAGATGACTAACAGTTCTTTCAAAGCCTGGATGTATATTAAACTCTCTCCTGGTTTAATTATCTGTATAAAATATGAGCAGCCGTGTCAGAAAACATCTTTCTTAATGTAATGAGGGCAGTGACTAATGACTATTTTCATTACTGCTTGATTCTGCCCTCTTATTTTCTCAGTTTATCCACTGAACCTTCAGCCTGTTAAATGTCAGACAGATCACTAAATTCCCAAATGGTGAATCTGTTTCCTGGAGATGAAACCGCTTGTTTTGTCTGCTGGAAGGTGACGCGAACGAGAGATCCATCATTTATTGCTGATGGCGACAGATTATCTTTCGCTGTTAAAAAAAAATTGTTAACGTAAAGAAATATTTACATACTGTATGTCTTGCTGTAAGAATAGGAAAATGCTGTGCAGCTAAAAGGTGGGTGATTCTGATGGTGTGTGCTTGTGTGGTAGTGATAGCAGACAGAGGAGAGAGTTGTAGGTCCGGGAAGAGGATGAGGATGAGAGGGAAGCGGGGAAGATAGACTGAGGAGTCAGTGAGCGGTGTAATTATTCCTCACAGCAGGGAGAGGGTGAAATTACAACACACAGCATGCTTCGCCCCACCCGGGGGACTACGCCTGTGTGTGCATGCAAGTGTGGCCTTAAACATGCATGTATGTATTTAGACTGTGTGCAAACTCCACATGCTTCCACGTGTGCTTTATTACCGCACACACACGCACGCGCGCACAGGAAGAAAGCCTGTTGAAGGGAAGTGAGCGGCAAAAAAAAAAAAGACGAGTAACAAAGTAGATAGAGTCCACATAAGCATGATCACAGCTGGCTGCATGCACAGTGAAGCACACATGTCGCCCTCCACTCCGCCGGTCAATGCCTGCTTTGCTTCATGGCTGATTCTATGAGCGTTATGGAGTTGTGTTCTCTGGTGAATTTGGGGTGTGAATGAAAATCTCATTTCCAGCTCTGAGCCTCTCCAGTTCAGCAGAACCAAAGGCGGGGAGGGGGGTCCTGGATCTAATCAATCTCTTCTCTTATTGGATTGGTTGCCTGCCAGGTGCTGACCAACTGTTTTCCATCATGCATCTGAATGTCACAAGGAGCTACATGCACAGAGAAAAAGTCTTTAAAAAATGCCTGCGTGCTTCTCTCGGTTCCCTCACAGGTGTCATCGGTAGCCACATGTTTATTTTCTGTCTTGCTATTAGCCTTCGACCTCGTCTCAGCTCTTAGAAACATGTTTCCCAGCAGATATTAAAGAAACCGAAGCATAAAAAGATGTAATCGCTCTTGCTTGTGCATTCAGCTACAAGTGATGTTTCAGCCTAATGTGAAGCTCTTTTACTGATCTGATTTGTGCTCGCAAAATACCGTTTCTTTTGCAGAACATGAAATACTGCTGAAATCATTTTATTTATTCACCGATAGCAAAAATCCTAATGAAACTACAAATGCAAAGCAAATACTTAGCATGTCTGCAATCTGCTACCGGCAAGAAAAGTATAGCATTAGTTCAGGTAGAGCAGTGTATAAGCCATTTAGCATGAACTGCTTCTTTCATGCTTCCCTTTGAGTGGCTCAATCTTCAGCTGCTCATCTGCCAACTGACTTGTATCATCTAATCATATTCATAGACGCACACAAAGAACTTTATAGCCAGACTTATATTACTCTGCTGATACCTCTCCAATGCTCCAGCCTCTGCTCTTGGACAATACTGTGGGCCTTGCAGAGCTTTATTCTTTGCACAGCAGGATCCTTGTTGCTACTGTGAGCGCCCCCTTAAAGCATTTTATTGCTGTTATGCAATCATTTCTTTATAAATCGTGAATTTTTCACACAGGTTTGTCAGACTTTAATAAAATTATTAATCTATTATGGTCATTTTCAGCTCCATATTTGTATCACGAGACTATACTGGAGAACATTTCATAGCTCACAGTTCACAATAATTATTATATATATTATGCTGGACCTTAGTGCGGCCTCTAATCTCAATCTCTGTTTTAAACAAGCTGTTTTAGCACCCTACTCTCTTCTTTAAAGCTAGCTTTTTTCTTATTGGCTGCTCTTCACAAACAGAGGGATTGAATGGCAGGTGGGTGGAGCTTCTGTGCTTATATCCAGAGCAGGTTTTCTTTGAGAATCCAAAGTAAGGATAAGTATAACTCCACTTTAGGTTTGAGCTCAGAATGAACCACAAACTTGATGTTTCCCTCATCCTAACCAAATATAACCTAAAACTGAATACACACCAAGTGAGGAGACCGAGAACCTCACTGTCGTTTTAGTTGTGTGCTGTGTGTGCTTATTCTTTGTTTGCAAAGGGGAAAAAAATGTTGGAACTGTAATCTTTGGGAACATATGTTTTCTCCAAATCATATCTGGAATTAGTTGTGTACAAAACAGGTTTCTGCAGAAAAAAACATTCAGATATCCTTTACCAACTAAGCAATCTGAAGAGTAAGACGTGTCAAGAAGACACAAAATGAACAGATTTTGTGTTAAAAATGAAAACAGAGACGGGCGTCTAACCTGCTTACAAAAGAGCTCGTCCATCCCGTTGATGTAATTAAGCTAACCGGCCTCACCCGTCCCACCTGCGTTTAGCAGAGCATCTTTGCAATGCTACAGCATCCCTTCGCCTGAATAATAAATAGCCGTGCACTTTTAGCAGCGATTGTGTTTGATCTAAGGCATCATGTGACGTTACCGTAGGCAGCTTTACTCCAGCACCCAACCAGCCTGCCAGATTGAACAATCTGTTTATCACTTAGCAGGGTACAGAGGGAAAAAAACAAAACTCTGTTCATCACATTTTGCACCCACGCAGCTTCAGTAATATTATGCAGAATCTGTCAGCTCCACCTGCCCTTTGCCTGACACATGTACAGTGCGCATAAACACAGGTACAGTATGTAAACACAGAACGACTCAAGCACACAGAAAAGACACACTTATCCCTTACATTAGCTCACCAGCTTTCATATATAACAGTTCGGTAGCTTTAAAGGGAAAGTAGCACTAACACATTATGATGGTTTTGCAGTGTCAGTCACCCTGCAGGCATGGCAACACTCACTTGTTCATCAGCACGCCTGTTTGCACCGATTAACAGTCTGAATGGGGGATCGGAGTTCATTACAGAGATCTTGACAAAGGTTTGACAAATCTTTTTTGCCACCGCTGTAAACACTGTGATTACCTTTGGGTTTCATGTACAATAAAAATGCTAATAACAAGCACTCTGTTTCCTTAATGGCATTCGTACTCGCTTTCGATTTGAAATACCAACTGAGGATGGACTGATAAGAACCACAAGTTAATTTAATTTAACTCGATAAGTCGATTAGATCACCTGCTAAATTAGCCATCGCTGCTTTCCCCACATTCTCGCAGAGTAATCATGGCGATCGGGGAGCAAGGTCTTTGGCAAGGGCCGCCCCTTTAATAAAACTTGATTACAGCTTTGAAAAGTTGGAATCCCTCCTCCTGCTGATTGTCTCTTTCTTCTTCTGATACCACGAGAGCCTTGGTTTGTGCTTGGCTCAAACTGCCGGCTATTTTCATCATAGATGCTGTCGCTGTGTGTGGATTAGTTTGTATAAAAATTACAATCACTGAGGCACATTCCATCACAGCTTTTAACAGGTGGTGTCCATCGTGTTTGTGCATGTGAAAGTGTGTGTGTTTGTTATCTCAGCATCTGCCTTTAACTTTTTCATTATGTGTGTGCATGTGTCTGTGCAAATTAAGGCGATATTCTTCCATTCGTGTTTTTGCCCGCGTGAGTGCGCATGTGCCCGGTTGTGCTATCAGTTACAATAAATGGGTCCCAGGGGAAAACAGCAGTAGCAGCAGTGTGTTTGATCATTTCTGCACATGAGCAGTACTTATCTGAAAGTAGAGGCAAACACAGCGGTAGACAACAAATCTCCAGCGTGATGCTCGGTGTCAAAACAGCAGTGTGGGTGATGCTTTCGTAAAACTGCGCCTTGAGCCAGAAGCGTCGCAACAGCGTCTTCTACTTTGTGATTGTTAACAACCTCTGCTTTTTATCAACACTCGTGAAATATACGAATCTGCCTCCATCTGTATGTTTGCTCAAAGACTGCACAACCCTCAAAATGCACTCATCACCTGTTAAAACGGGTCAATTCAATTATATGCGAAGCTTTAATATAATACTAAAAACAACTTTTCCGGGTTTACTTTCATGCTACAAAATTTCATTAAAAAAAAATCGCACAAGAAACTACACTTGATGTGTCTGCGCATGTCTCCAGCCTACATAAAGCCAAAACTGTCACCACGAGAAGACGCTCCAACTAAAAGTAACTGAGATTTCAAACGAGCCCATCCTGTTAGATTTCTGGCAAACACAAACAAACGTACAAGTCGAAGCGCCCCCTTTCCCCCCTGACAGCAGACAGCAGTAAATTAGTGTTTTGTGATGAGCCATTCGTGTCTAAAGAGTGACAGTAACGTCCCTCTTGTTCTGTGCCGTTTACCTGATAACCCAGCGAGCACAGAGGCCCATTAATCATTTTCTATGTGTCCCCACTCGCCCCCCCCCTCCTTTTCCCAGGCAATAAAAACAGCGCGGACATGTAGTTAAACAGAGATCGCTCCATGGATTTACCATCAAAATATCAGACAGATTTATTAGTAACCATTTTTTATCTGCTTCCCGTCCCTCTCTGCGGCTTCTCCTCATTTACACGTTTGACATTTAGGCTATTTTTCCAGACCATCTTAAATTGGGACATCAGTGGCAGAAATTCAAACATTTGCTTGCATTCGGAAATGAGGAGCAAAAGGGTCAAAGCAAACAGCATCTAGAAGATGAATGCTGCAAATGTTTCTGTGTCACAGAAGTAAATGTAATGATCGCTTCTCCCCTTTTCCCCCCTGTAGAGCCGCACTTTATCTCGGCCTATGACATCGGCCTCTTCACCTTCTTCTTCCTGAGGGAGAATGCGGTGGAGCACGACTGCGGCAAGACGGTGTATTCCCGCGTGGCGAGGGTGTGCAAGAATGACATCGGCGGGCGATTTCTCCTGGAGGACACTTGGACCACGTTCATGAAGGCGAGGCTCAACTGCTCTCGCTCCGGAGAGATCCCGTTCTACTACAACGAGCTGCAGAGCACCTTCTACCTGCCCGAGCAAGACCTGATCTACGGCATCTTCACAACCAACGTGTGAGTGAGCTCGAGCGCGCACGCGTCCCCCCCTGCTCGCGCCGTTCGACGCGCACGATTTGTTTGGCTTTTTTGATGCAGCCGTAGGCATTTGTAGTCTGAGCGCTGACGCCGAGAGAAAACCCATGGCACGCGGCCACTTCGTGGCGACTCCGTGTTTGAGGTAAAGCAGCGATGCTTGTAGACGTTTACGGCACTGAGTGCTGCACCTGCTGAATGTGGCACCGCTCTCTAATAAAGTTCAACCACCTGCTTTTCGTTTACACACTTTGCACTCCGCTTTTATTCCAATTTATTCACGACCGAACTGTGAAGGGCCTTTTTTCCCCCATTGCAGCGTAATTGAGGAAAATAGGACGAAATAAGTTGTGGAGGAAACTTTCAAACTTATTTTGATGTACAGAAGATTTGATTGGGTGTCTTTGCTTTGCTTTGTTTTCAGTATAGGAGTCTTCAGCCCAGGAGAAGGGATTTTACTTTAGATGAGGTTTCCATGTTTTTAGATCTTAGTATTTAACCGCATTACATAACAGCTTATCTTTAAAAGCAGGCAAAACAGATTAGTCGTTTCAAAAAGCTCTTGTGTGATCTTGATCCCCCCCATCTCCCTTTGGGAGTGTTTCATTAAAACATTTTTAACTTTGTTATCAGCGTTCACTTTTTTTAAACACCCCAAGTTAACAGCCCACCATAGAGTCAAAAAATGCACATTTATGACAGAGAAAATACTTCTCCAGCATTTACCATCTAAATCAATTCAGCCTGTGCACATGATGAAAACAAATGTGGGTATGAGTCTGCTGCTCAGCTGGTGTTTTTGCAGGTGGCTTACTAAAGGAGCGTAAAATCTGAAAAAGAAATGGAAATAATCCAAACGACGCACAGAATGACCACAGGTTGATTCAAAAGGGTCGTGGATATGTCCCGGGTCTCGTTTCATCAACATTTGTCTCTTATGTATCTAGTGTGACAGCAGCAGATGAAGCATCAATATTCCTCTTTGTATCATAAAGCATAAAATTACTGTAATGTAACACTTACCCATGCATTCCTCCTCAATGTTGCCCTCGCTGTTGAATAGAAAGGATGAACAACCCCACCAAAACAAGCTGCAGCTGTGCTGAAGAGCCCTTTCAACACCGACAAGAATATTAATAAGGGAACACTGGTGCGCACACTCGCACGCGCGCGCACACCGTAACACTTGAACTTCTCCTCATTTAGGCCTCAGATTTCATCACTTTGTAAGGTTTGTTACTCCAACATTTTCCTGCTTATACAGAGAGACAATTTTCCAAAGTTTGAGCCACCCCGCTGCTGCTAATGATGAGTGCGGATGCACACGGCTCTCTGCAGAGCTGGATGCACAGATTGACTCGCACTCTCTCTGGTGCGTTTGATTGCTTCAGGTGGGGGTGTAACGCACTTCATTACAGAGAGGAAACACCGAGAACTAAAGTGTGCACGTCGGAGCTTATTTTGCGGCTTTTATGTTTAGTAAAAGTGTAAATGCGTCACACTTTTGTCTAATTAGAGGATGGCAGCAAGCGCACCTCGGTTTGGTCAGGCTGTTTAACACTGTAGTTGAAGAAAAAGATGTCAAGGAGACGTGTGCGTTAATATGAATTATAGCTTGGGCCCTTTTTTTTATGTCTGCAATCCGCTTTAATGTGTTTTGCAGATGTGGCTCAAGTGGTAGAGCAGCAATCGAAAGGTCAGTGGAACCGTCTCAGGCTCCTCCAGTCCAGCTGTTCCTGGGCAAGATACTGAACCCCAAATTTCCCCCAATGCATCTATTGGAATATGAGTGTCTGCATAGATGTTAGATTAAAAGTGCAAAGGCATAGATTCAAGTGCTCTGTGTGTTTGTGTGTGTGAGATTCAGCGAATGAGACTTAAAGTAAGTGCTTTAAGTGCTCAAATTGAGTTGAAGGGTGCCAAATAAGCATAAGTACCATCCATTTATCTGTGACTGTATTTATTTTGAAGTCCATTTAAACAGCATGCATCGCTCTCTGCATCCCGGTTCTCTTCATACTACAGTTTTTTATAAATTGTAAATCACCTCAGCACATTCATACCTCTCCGCTTAAGACTGCCCTCGGGACAAATTCGGAACCTCTCATGTGATTGAATAACTAAACACACTGAAGAATAAAGGCTGAGTGAAAACTAAAAAACAAAACAACACTTTCTATACAATTGTTCTTTCTTACTTGTGAAAAAACGCTACACACACACACACCTACCACAGTGGTACCACAGCCGTTTTCCACAGTGACAGGGAAGTGTATTGCAGATGTCAAGCATGCTGCGTACGTACCCCTTTTTCAAAATCTGGAAAGTGGAATCTGAAGTCAGCCAGTTCGCCACATGAGTCCAAGTCATGTGAAACTATTCAGACTTTGTGATAAACCCTGTACGTGCACTTTGCGTGTCTGCGTGCGTGCGTGTAAAGTGTGCCTTTGTGCGCGTGAGGAGGCATGGTTGTTGCTATTCAGATGTATTCTGAGTACTGTCAGGGGAGAAGTTGAGTCCTGCCTCTCACCTTCTGCTCTCTCACCTGTTAAGCTGCCGGCAGTTGACACTGCATTGCTGCTTCCCATCAGCCTGCAGCCATTTTTGGTGATAGATGGGAAGAGCGTGAGAGAGCAGGAAATGGCCGAGAGACAAAAGAAATGAAAAGCCAAGGGGGATGAAGGAAGAGAGGAGGAGATAGAGAAATGAGAAGAGGTAATGAGAAAAATCATTAAGCTCCAAGCTTTTGTCTTTCTCCCATTGTCTCCTCCTTCCATTCTGAAGTGACTTGCCGGTCCACCCTCCAAAACTGCTTCGCTCTTTGGGGCTGGATATGTTAATGCAATCACCACAAACACTGTCTCCATCTGTCTGGCCTAAATTGAGCAGACTCACAGCTGCTCCCAGGGGTTTGAGGCTGTAAAACAAAACAGGAAGAGCTGGAACGGAGCGCTTATACCCTGTGCCTGCTCGTAGCCTGCGCCGGCCCTCGGTGCTATAAATCGACCTCCTCCCTCTCTTTTTGACTGTCTTGGTTTATCCCTTGGTCAGTTGTTTGGTTTTTACACTTTAGGTTGTTGTTTGGCAGACAAAACCTACAATTTCGGTCTTCAGTGAAGTCATTCATCAAGTCAAAAAGTTCTGTTTTCACGAATTTGGAAGGCACTGCTTTGTGAAATGAGCATTTTGAAGCGTTATCTCGATTTTTTTCTAGATCAAACGATTAAAAAAAGGAGGCCCTGATTTTTGTATTAAACTCCAAAGAATGCTGCTGTGTGTAAACGGATTTAAAACATTCATTTCATCCCTGTTACTTAATCTCTACACAGCCCACTAAGCAAAAGCAGCTCCCTAACAGGGCATCAGCAACCTCTTTGATCCTCTCCGCCTTTTGTCTGGGCATTCAGGGACAGCGCAGAGTGTGGGTAACCTATGTTTTGGGCAGTAAAGTACATTTCCCCTCATGATTTCACGCGCAGAGAGAGAGAAACATGGGATTTGTTAAGCAGCTTATATGGACAGTTGTATGTTTTAAACAGAAATGTGTGTTTTTGCTGCGGTGCTTGTTCATACCAGAGGGAGAGCGTTCTGGTAGAGCGTTCAGTCTGCACAGAGCCTTTTAGTTTGGACGCCTTCTTCCTCATCTGCTCTTTGCAGCTTGATGAGCTCCTTTCAGAAGCAGACACAGTACAGCTTTTTAGCAATGCTTCTAAAATGCCTTCAGCATCCACAGTCAGTGACACGGTTGCCCTCCGTGGGGCTACGAGTCCTGTGCTGACACACAAACTAAACTTTTTGTTAGCATGGCGACATTAGCAGGTTGTTGGGTTTTGTCTGACTTCAGAGCCTATACAGTAGTCAGCTTTGATTGGTTTGTAAAACGTGTGATGATTGAGCCATTGAATTATTTGACAAAAATCATCATTAACAGCTTGATTTCACATCAGGTAGTTAGAGAGGAAAAAACAAACAAAAAAAACGGCACCACTGTCCAACAGAGCCTGTCAAGCTGTGAGGAAGATTTTAGCATTCCATTAGAATAAGGACACTTAAGTCCTAAGAGCACAGCCAGGTCTTTTAATTAACTCGGGTTCCTTATTGGCAAGGTTCTTCTGCGCAGTGATTCTCCTGCTGAGGTGTCTAACCTGCCATTACTAACTAATTATGAGCCTCCTTATCTATTTCTAGGTGACTTCACTGACCCCCTCCACTTCTCCCGTTCTTGGAGGGGTCTCATATCGGAGAGGTTAGCAGTGGGATGTGGAGCACTGCAACAAATGGTCCATTAATTGATTAGTGTGTCATCTGTGTAAGTGGTTTATCTGTTAAGTAACTTATGAGGCAAAAGTGCAGAGCAGTCGATGCATCCAGCTTCCTAAATGAAATGATGCTGCTGTTTTCCTCTGAAAACCTTGTGCATTTGGGTTTTAGATCAGTGGAGAAAAACTAAATGAATCATTACACTGAAGAAAAGGGGACTAATCTGAGCTTTGAGACAGGATTAAGTGTTATCTTTCCGTGCAACTAATGTGAATGGAAGTGATGTAGAGATTTCTTTAAGGTCTAGATTGTACTACAGACAAGCGAGTTTACGCTACAGTGTCCAGAGTCTCTCGCTCAAAGGCAGGGTAAAATTTGGCACAGCATTGAGAGAAGTGAGCGTCAGATTTTCAGACTTTCCTTTTTTTTTTGGAAAAAACGTATCTTTCGAATTTGACAGTGGAAAGCAGTGCAAATAGATCTTTAACTCTTAAGTTAATTGCTGATTGTGTTCACCTGAAAATTCACTCCTACTTGTAACTAGCTGGAACCTTCCACAAAGTACTAATTTCATTAGAGGATAAATGATGTTAAGCTTCAGCCCTAATAGTTACTCGGGACGTCAAACTTCTAGTGCACGTCAAACTCGCTGAGACGTACCTCTGACTTACTCACAGAACACCCAGGGACCCTGAGAGGCTTCCTATCCTTGGAAAATATGTGACTGACTCCAAGTGAGATCAGATTTGACGTGTACGATAAATGATATTCTGGGCAGCCGAGTGAGGCAGGCCACATAACGACCATATTTCTGATTTTACACAATGTTCTCTTCCCGTCATATCACTGACGTCCAATCTACCTTGAAATGAACTGGGAGCCCCTGTTGAAGACTGGGTCTGATCTGAATACAGCTTTACAGATTCTTCTGTTTCTGTAATATCACTATTTATTTTACACCTTTCACACACATGTACACACGTTTTTATGAAAATTTTCTTTACTTTCTCAAATTTTTTGACCTATTTGAACTACCACGCAGCAAATATAGGTCAAATCTTTAACAGAAGAAACCCCCCACCAGGTTCAATTGTGTGTCAGATTGTTATCGTTGTTATTGTTGTTGCTGGGATTATTTTGTGATGTCTCCAATCTAACACCTGGATTTCCGTGCCGCCTGTTAAACTTGTGGCGTTGCTTTATTGTTTAGTGTAGGTGTTGCCTCTGAGTGTGACTGTTTTGGGCCAAAGCTGTTGCTTTTGCTGGCGTTTTGTTGTGCAGTATAAAAATATGTATGGATAATCCTGGCAGCCTCTGTTCAATTTCTGGTCCCTGCAGCCATGTAGCTGTGCTGAGTGGGCCCTTTTCCTTTTTTGCTGCGATGCAGGTATTCGACGAGGTTGAAACATTGGCCTTAATGTGGTTTGAGCTGTACCCTTTGTCACACAAAATGAGGTTAGGCGCATTAGCTAAAAAGCTGGGGATTCAGCTGTGCTACGCCACACTTTGCCTGCGCTGACGTGTGTTAGCGCTGCACGTGCATTTTTAAGTTAAAAGCAGACACAGGGGACACAGTTCGACCAATCGGGTGATGTTACCAAGGAAAAAAGAAGCGTGCAGCAGCAGCTATGCCACCTCCAACCTAAAAAGATAAGATTATCAGGTGAGATGCATATCAGCCGCTTGTGTTTACCAGACAGACTCTCTGGTGTTCTGATCTTCGCTGATTGTGGTTTGCAGGGAGCCATGGAGCCAGGCTGAGCGAGGAGTTCATTACTTTTTTTTTGGGGTTGAACTTGGAAAAGTGCCACGGCATCTGCAGAATCGTGTTTTGGGTGAATTAAGTTTTCAGTTCCTTCTGTGTTACTTGAAGGAGAAAGCTGTCGTTTTTGCTGTCTTTCCTATTGGCATCAAGTCTTACGAAGGCATGACAACTGGCAATGTGTTAATAAAGTTTCCTTTTTAATTTCCTTAAACAGCTGGCCCTGCAGTTTTTTTTTTTAGCCTACTTAAACTGCAGTAAACAGAGGAGTTGTTGGACTATTTTCAGCAGTGCATTAATTCACATTGGGTGATATAATGAGTATCTCTGGCAGCAGACCATGTATAGGGGCCTGGAGTTAAAATTAACTTCAGTGCATTGATGGGAATAAAGACAGATTTTTGTGATCTGAATCTAGTGGTTATGCCAAGCTTTGGATCCAAACACAGTCCATGCCAGTTCAAACAATACAGCACAGCAGAACCTCAGAACTGCCTCAAATCTTCTTGGTATAAATTTTTATCAAAGTGCTGGAAACATCCCTCTGAGATTTTGGTCCATATCCACATGACAGCATCACACAGTTGCTGGAGATTTGTCAGCTTCACATCCATAATGTTACTTTATGCTCCACCACATCCCAAAGGTGCTCTGTTGGAATGACATGCGGTGACGGTTGAAGGCCATTTGAGTAAAGTGAAGTCACCGTGATGTTAAACAAACCAGTTTGACATGAGCTAAGCTTTGTGACATGGCGTGTTATCCTGCTGATAGCAGCCATCAGGAGATGAATGCACTTTTTTTAGGGTATTTTTCAGTGTTTGTTGTAATGAGTTGTTACTAACAGTTTTCTTCCTATAAGTTTGAAGCTGTCTGGCCATTCTTCTCTGACCTCTGGCATCAAAAAGGGATCCGGAGCATCCTGCTCACCGTATATTTTCTCTTTTCACATCTAATTCTCTGTAAACCCTAAAGATGGTTTTCTAAGAAAATGCCTTTAGATCAGCAGGTTGTGAAACAACCATAACCTGTTCAAAGTCACCTAAATCACCCCTCTTCCACATTCTGATCCTTGATTTAAACTTTAAAGGTTGTCTTTGTCGTGTCTGTATCCCAAAAACATGTTAACACCACGTGACGGGATGATTAGATATTTATGTTAACAGTTGTACCTAATAAAATGGTCTGTGAGAGTAAAATATCAGCAAATTGAGTCATTATGTAAAACTAGCAATAACACAGTATTAAAAGAATTTAAGGACTTAACCTTTTAAACAGATACGTGGTGTCATTATCATTACTGATGCACTTATTAACATGCAGTACTTTGATGTTGCACCAAGAGATGACTCATTTTAGCTGCAGATAAAAAAAAACAGGCAGTTTAATAAAAACAGAAGTAAAAACAGAAATGTATAGGACGAGTGTAAAAATACAGCATTGCAAAATCAGCGCCAAGTAGCTACCAAAAGATGTTATATATTGGTTTGGAGAGTGTTCAATAATCAGTGGATATGGAAATAATGCACTTCTAACAGAGAAAGAGACACAGACAGTGCATCTTCCCGATGTCTGATCTTTCTTATTCTGTCAGTTCTTCTCTGTCACCCTCCTTCCTTTTCTGATGCTATGCGAAAAGTTACAGACCTACAGGGGTGCACAGCAAAAAACATACAGTGAAAAATCCAGAGAAACACACATTGTGTATAGCGTTTAAGTAAATTAGTTCAAACTGCAGTAAAGAAACTGACAGAGAGAGATGGACATGGATAAATTCTGTGAAACAAGACAGGAAATTAAAGGGGCAACCAGTGACAGGATGAGGCCGCTGGAATGAGATGAATCGCTTGAAGAAGCAACTTCACTCGTATTGACAGTAATCATCGTGGTGCCGGGACCTCGGAGAGCGACAAAGCAGCGGCGGCAAACAGCATAGCAGATGTCAAACAGCTTTTCAATCACTTTCCTGGGCTTTTAAGCGGGCTCAAAACATATGGGTTGCATCCATTAGTGCAATAGGCTGCAGTCCTTTCACTGCAGCCTTTTGCTCTGCTCTCTTGGCATTACGTGCCGCAACGCGCTGTCAAAGCAGACCTCTCGAATAACCTGGACGATGTTAGGCTTTCTGTGACCGAATGCAGCTTCAATGCAAGCTGGAGCTACGGTACGACCACGGAGCCGCCGTTTAACTTCCTATTATGTCAAACTGTGTGGTTGCGCATGTGTGAGTGTGCAAACTGTTGTGGCTATATCCCTCAGTGATTGCAGCGCATTTGCCTGTGGTTTCCTCCAGTTGGGGTTTGGTTACTGCTGGCTCACCACAGCGGCTCACTCTGCTTTACACATTTTCTCTCTGCCTCCCTGCCACTCTTTTCTCCACCAGAGCCATTGGAAAAGAAAAAAGTTTTTTAAAAAAAACAGAAAAAGTCCTTTACTGAAGTGCGCAAGCTGTTTTCCTCAATAGCCTTTGAGTCAGTCAATGAGCCACCTGTTTGGCTTCCCTCGATGTTTAGTCAGAACTCATTTGGAGCTGCACAGCACTTTGCTTCCCTGCGGTAATGACAGAAAGCATTAGTTATTTCACTGCCCTGAACTGGACCACTGAGAAAGTAGTATTCAACACAAAAATCAACAGAAGAAACCAGCACTCTCTCAGGAGAGCTTAGAAACAACTTTCAGGTAAATGTGATAAATTAGTAAAGAAAAAACAACGCATTCAAAGGATTGAGACATTTTGTCTTCCTAGACTTACACAAACAACTCAGATTACTTTGAGTCTCTAGTTTGATGTTCGAAAGTTATTTAACTAAGTAGTAAAGTAGAGCTTTAAAGTTGAGTTAATCTGAATTACACCAATCAGGCATAACTTTATGAGCACCAGGGCTGCCTAGCAACAGACCATTTAGGGCGTCCGCCATGACACCCGTCCACTGACGAAAGCGCCAACGATGGTGAGCATCAGTACTGGAGCACAGAGCAATGGGAGAAGGTGGCCTCGTCTGATGAATCATGTTTTCTTTGATGACCTGGGGAGCACCTGACACAAGGATGCACTACTACAGGATGCCAATGGAGGCTGAGTGATACTTTGGGCAATATTGTGCAGGGAAACCTTGGGTCTGGAAATCTATGGGGATGTTACTTTGATACGTACCACCTGCCTAAGCATTGTAACAGACCATGAAATAGTATTTCCTGATGGCCGTGGCCCCTTGCAGCAAGATAATGCAATCTACCACAAAGCAAAAAAATGCTTCAGGAATGGCAACTCACAAAACTTAAGCGATCAGTGCCAGGCATCGCAGCACACCTTCAGGGGTTTAGTGGAGTCCATGTCTCGACGGGTCACGATGTCTAGGCGGTAAAAGGGGAACCAACACAATATTAGACAGGTGGTCATAACACTGTGGAAAAAACTGATGAAAACTAATTCAGCATGACTGTTCAAAGGATAGCTTTGCCAAAATGGAATTAAGATTATTTATTGGGCTTAGGTGTTACGTACAGCCGATTCACCGCTAATATAGGAGAAAAAAGCACTTTCAAATTGTATTGTATTGTAGTGAAAATAGACAAATGATAATATTGACAAGATAACCCCCCACAGAAATTACTGTCATTATAACCCTCACGTATCTAAGACAACCAAATCTTACCTAACAGATATTTGCCTGGTATAAACCTGAACCTGGTCGAAAGGTAATAGACATTTGACCTTATAAAAAGTGTCCTAGTGCATTTTTCACCCAGCAGCACATCTCATTACCGTAGCTGTAACTTGCAAAATTGCAAATAAATTTTCCAAAATGGCTTGTCTAGCTAAGAGATGGATAAAAATGTCATGTGTCAAGAAAAGAACAAAAAAGAAAAAGAAAAATGAACTAATAACCTTTTACCAAACCCCAGTGATACAGCTTTTCCCGCAACCGGCAGTCTTCAATGATTCATACTTCGCACGAGGAGCCAAAACAAACTCAGGAACCCTGCCATTTTAAAAGTAGTCCTTTCTCTGTAGGCTGATGGAGTGTCTGTGCAGACGTCATTACAGCAGCGTTTTTCACTCCTCAACTCACAAAAGTCTACGACGGGCTCGCTAATGGCTTGCATCTCATTTAGATTAGGTTCGCTAAACCTCAGCTGAAATTTTTAAAGGCTTTCTGCTAATTTTTGTGTTGCTAATGCAACGTCTTATGTGTAGATTTGGTATAGGTCTCCTTTCACTCAGTGGCTGTTGCCTTTCCTCTCATTCTCTCCCAATCTCTTCTCCTTTTAATGGTATCGCTCACTATCTTCTAACTGGTAGTTTATCAGCAAAAGCTATGTCAAGGCAGCAGGCTGTTCACTGTGCCATAGAAAGTTTGTGTGTTACTGGATGCACTGTATAAGAAGGAGGAGGAAGCAGTCAGCAGTAGCAAGTTGTTAAGAAACTCATTACCCTGCAGCACAATATTAGTAAAGAGCATCACGATAATACCTTTGCTCGCATTGCTTGTTTGGCCAGGG